>CAOJBK011671830.1:0-14009 GCA_948294925.1 Codiaeum variegatum
TTTCTTTCTTTTCCTTTCCTTTATTTCTTTTTATTTAGTTTTAGAATTTTTAGGGTTTTCGATAAAAATGCATGCTAAGGATTAAATGTTCTATTTTTATTGAAGTTTTTATGTTTTTGTGTTTATTTTATTCGTATTTTGGTGTTAATTTCATTTCGCTGCTTTTTGTAGTTGTCTTTATGCATGCTTAGGGTTAAGGTTCTTTAGGTTTGAAATTCTTGAGAAATTATGAGTTTTTATTTGATCTAATCCTTGAATCCTTGTTTTTTTTTTTATTTTAAACATATTGGGAGTGATTTGAGTGGTGATCTTGATGGAATTTGGTGGTTTAAAATTATGCCAGCAATGTGTTCTTTAAAATGCCAAAGTGAGTTGGGGTTTTGATTTCACTTGAAATTCAACATGTTGTGTTATTTTAACATTAATAACACCACCACTTCACTTTGGCTGGATTTTGTTGTTTGCACGGCACACCGATCATGTTATTCTCAATTCTTACACTTGTTGTGCTCATATACTAAGTATGAATTGCGTTATGTTCTTGATGCATGGTTTGAGTGAGTTGAGGTTCTTTTTACATAAAAATGCCAAGCATTTCATGCTTTAATTTTTTAGAACCAAAAGACGCGCTCTCATTCGATACCTATTTTGAGCACAAGCACACACCATACATTACTTGTAGTGCTTTGACCTATGTCAATGTCTAAGTGTGGGGATGAGATTTTGAATGGGATGCTTGGGTTATTATTTGGTTGTTTGCTTATTTTTATAGGTTGGTAATGGTCTAATTTTTGTAGTTACCTTACTGAAAATTTTATTTTTTGCAACTAACCACTAATAGCCTTTTGTGGCTTTCTATCTTTGGTCTTTTATTTATTATTTTGTAGGAAATGGGACCAAGAAAGAGCACTGCTGCATCCTTCTCTTTGAAATTGGCAGGTAAGCGCCCGACTTCATCTTCCCCAACCAAGAAATCAAAAAAGAAAGTGCCGCAAAGGAGGCCACCACAACCACCATCTCCATCCCCGTTACCACCCAAAGGGCATCATCTTAGATGCCATGGAGATAGTGGCCTACTATACAACCCTGACCATCCGTGTGTCAAATTTCCAGAATAATGGAAATAGGATCGGGTTAAGCTATTGAGGAACAAACGCTTCTATGCCAATTACATACCTGATTGGGGTCATTAGCTAGTTTACCAAAATTTGAGCAACTACAATTTATGCTCAATTAGCCAGGGTGGAAGAACCTGTATGACATTCAGGAGCTTGCCTACCATGAGCTCACATTGGAATTCCTATACACCCTAGAATGCCCAAATGAGCAGTCCAACCATGCTCAGGAAGTAATCAACTTTTGTTTGGTCGGTCAAGACTTCACCAAAAGCTTGAATGATTTAACTGAGGACTTTAGGCTATATGCTAATGAAAAAGTCAATTCCTTAGCATACTGGAATTTGGAAGTGGCCTTCTCTTATGACTTACCCATACCAAACTAGGCTTGGGCAGGGCTAGCTAATGGGCCATGGAAGTTAGAAAAAAGCAAAGCCTCAAAGTTCAAGGACCCAGCCTTAAGATATGTGCACTGCCTCCTTAGACAGTCCATCTCTCCCCAGTCTCAATCGAGGGTTCATGTTAACAAGTCTGAATTGTTCTTCCTGTACTGCATGAAGAAAAATGTCTGGGTGAATGTAGCTTATTCACTTATGTGGACCTTGAATGACTAAGCTAATAAGAGCAATTTATACTGTCTCCATGGTGGATCTTATATTACGAGGTTGGCTTGGAACTTGAGGGTGGCTCATGACCTATGATGCTTTTTTTTTACACTGAATGCATCAAGTACATGTTGCAACAGAAGAAAGGCAAGCGCTATGATCCAGTTTCAGCTTTGGCACCACCTCCTGCAGCCTTATCTTCATCAGAAGTGCCTTCTTCTCCTACTATAAGGTCTAGTGTTGAAGATAGCATGCGGCTTATCTAGGTGGATATTGGCTGCCTTCAGAGGCAGTAACAGGACATCTTAGAGGAGCTTTAAGAGGAATGTCAATAGAGGAGTTGGTTCTCTAAAGTCCTAAACAAAATCCTCAGGCATATGAAGTTGAAGAAGCCAAAGCAGTCGGTTTCACTACCAGCATAGCTAGCTCCATTCTTGCTACAGACCCTGAGTCATCCCAGTGCATCATCTTCAGCACCACCAGAGGAAGAGGTGGAGAGCAGCGAGCCTGAGACTGAGACTCATTCAAGTAGCTCATCCACCACTACTTCCCATTCCCGCCCCGAGCTAGAGATCGAGGAGGACACAGATGAGGACTTAGAGGATGATGATGATGACGACGATGATGACAGCTCATTGAGCCCCACCTTTTAGTCTTGTGGTTGTGGATTCTTTCACTTTTACTCATGCTTTTATTTCTTTCTTTATTGTTTATTTGGATTTGTATTTATATGTTGGACATTTATTTTTAATTTCTATTATTTGGTACTTTTTTAACTTGAATTGTGCTATTATTTTATGGCTTCGATGTGAAACCAAATCTAACCTTGGTATGTAGCGCTTAAAATTTCTACTTTAGCTCCGACTGTAATATTAAGGAAGGTTGGATACCTTATGTTTCAGGACACCTTCCAAAGCACTCAAACTGATTTTCTAAGCCTCTAAACACTTTTTAAACATCACAGTTCATGTTCAATCGATCCAAGACTTCAAAATTTCACAACAGACACTACAGTTTTGATTAGTTCAAACATTCAATCCTTTCAGTTTCAGTTCAAATAGATAAATACCAATGCTCTTTGAAACACAATGCAGACTCATTCCAGTTTTGTCAAGCCCTTTAATCCACCGATTCCAAAGCCTCGCAAAGCAAAGGTAAAATTGGTACAGTATAATTCTCTCCTCATAATTTTCAAATTGTTTTAAGCCCTTTGATACTAAATTGAGGCATGTTTATCAAAAACCAATTGTTAACCCTTTAATCTAATTAAGGCATGATTAGGAAAAATCTATTTTCATAAAATCAATTCGATCAAACTCTAAAATGAGCTTAGGTAACCTAATCATATTCAAAATCACTTTTTCATTAATCAAAATCTGAAACCGATTAATGGCCTATTTAGTTAACAATTTTATCAAACTAAAATTGGTTATCTACTGAACATCAAACCACCCCACTATTATTCGAACACCCACAACCCTTCGAGAGAAGGAAGAAAGACATGGAGTTTGATTTCCATTCAAAGGGATATGTTGGCAATCTGTTTCATGGTTTCAACTCCAAATCTATATTTTCCCTTATTGTTTTTGTCTTTTTCACTATAACTGTTATTATTGTCTAGTTTACATTATTTGTTATTACAATTGTCCTATTTTTTATCTTCCTTGCTATATTGTGTATGGATTGTTGTTAGGGAATGTGTAATCCTCCCATATCATAAGACTGCTGGGGAGGTCCCCTGATTTTTATCGTTGTTTTGGTAATTGTAATATACTACTTTCTTTGGGGTAGTGTGCCTTCCATATAACCTGAAGTGGGCTAGAGGAAGGACCCTTAGTCAAATTTTTGTTCGATTGCTTTATGTGATTCTCACATGCATTATAACATGATTATGCATTCATAATTACTTGTATATCTATTCATGCATATAAGAAGACCATATTTTAACTGAAATAACATAATTTTAAGCCAAAAGTTGTTATGTAAAAATGGTAAAAAAAATTCATAAAATGTTTTATCAGATCAAGAATCCCCGAACCCCCTTTGGTTCCAAAAAGAAGAGCTTGTCCAATTGGTATAATCGATAATTTTTCCAAAATGGAGTTAATTCAAAAGGTCTCTTAATCACCTTAGAAAAACTATTTTCTTAAAGTATTAGGTGGTAACTTTGTACACTTTACACACCACGTGCATGCCAACAAACACATGTGGATGCACAAATGTGGGACTCGGCCACAATCCGCGACTCCATGTGCAATCCGACCCTTAGCGATTGGTTTCCTCGAGCCGCAAGCTTACAAGCACACTGGGGAAATCCCACGGCTGCTCAGGCGAGGCCTCACAACCGGCAACTCCACTGGAGATGTTTGGAAAACTGACAAAAAAACTAAGTGAATTTTTTTTAAAAAACAATCTTTTAGCTTAACTTTATTTGAAAATAGGCTTCATGCATCACTTCACATGCCCTTGTATACTAGGAAAACCCGGATAGAGAGTAACATCAAGTGAACTTCCTTCCTTAGGACTGCTTTTGTGATAGTGAAATCATCTAACTCCAAGGCATACCCTTTTATCCTTTCGGTTGGGATAAAGAGGTTTCACGTACTTCCAAACCCATGCGAGCCTCCTTGGTTCATATGTGGTTTGGTATATCACATCTCCAATCATTGGGGAACCTCTAAACCACCTAGCCATCATTGAATGATTAGAGTTGACCCTAAGTCTCATGTACCGTAATAACTTTAATATTACTGCCATCATGAAACGTTTTTCATTTATGCATATATGCATGCATCACAACATCCAAAATACTGAAGTTGGGTAAAGTGCACTTGTTCCAAACAAAATCCAATCCCTTAAACACTTACCCTCTTTTCAAACTACCTGTCTGTTATTGCTTTTACCTTTTGTTCAAAGAGCTGATACTCAATTTCTTTTTCCTTTCCCTAAAAGGTCACCATGTCTATTGGAGATCTCCCACCTATCAACATTGTTGTTGATGCCACTACTCCTAATGCAACCACTTCACCTGCTGATATCACTACCATGTTAATTGTGTTCATGGGAAGGCAAGAGGAATCTATAAAGACTCAACAAGAGAGCTTCACTGCCATGATGCAATCCTAAGATCAGACTATTTTAGGCAAAGTCCAAGCCATGCTATCACAAGTTGGGATATAGCCTAACAACCATGCTCCTCTGCCAATTATGGGAAAGACCCCATTATGGATGAAGTCATTATCTTAAACCCATAATCTGACCATTGGACTGCCACTCCAACTGCTCCTGTTGTGGATCCTTTCCCAAAGGGAGACCAAGAACATCCTCTCCTTATGTCCATGATGGAGAAGTATGAGGATATGAAGAAGACTCTAAAGTCTCTCAAAAAGAAAGAAAAGCTTATGAATGTAAAGGAACTTAGTTCCTTCCCCAATGCTAGACTTCTGCGAAGTTTCAAATGCTAAATTTTAAAAATTTCAATGGTACCTCCTACCCTGAGACTCACTTGAGGATCTATAATGGGACACTCCATCCTTTTCGTGTGGAAGGCGATCTCCTTACTCAGCTTTTTCAACAGTCGCTTACTGGTGCGGCTCTGACCTGGTTCATACAACTAGATAATTCTAAGAAATAGATATGGGAATCTATCTGTACTAAATTTGTAAAACATTATTCGTATAATCAAAAGGTGGATATTAAAAGAAGGGATCTTGAAACGACTAAATAATAGCCGAAAGAAACCATCTCATCTTTCATTATTAGATAGAGGGAGAAAACTTCCCAAATGGTAAACAGACCAACTAATCCTGAGCAAATTGGCATAGTAGTAAAAAACTTGTTGCCTGTGTATCAAGACAGAATGATGACATGGTACTTTCCAGATTTCAAAGCATTAATCCATGTTGGCACTCACCTTAAAGATGGGGTTGACTCTAGCCTCATCAAGGATTAAACTCAGACCTCATCCTCTAGGTTTAAGAAAATAAATAACTCCCAGAAAGAGGGAGGAGTTAATGCTATCTCAAACCATAAGCCACTTTAAATTCAATGAAGGGAATTCACTAACTTAAAAGGGTTAACACTGAGCTATCTCCTGAAACAGTGCATAAAGAAGGGTGCCTTCAAACCATTGGAACCTAAGCCAATTCCCAATCCACTGTCGAAGAACTTTAACATGAATGAGAGGTGTGATTATCACCAAGGGCCAGGCCATAAAACTGACGATTGCAAGGCTCTCCATCACAAAATTCAAGATCTCATTGATGCTGACCAAATTTTGCTTCCTACTTTAAATATCAACACAAATCCCCTCCTTGAGCATAATGTAAATGCCATACTGAATGAATTTAAAGAGGGTAATTCAAGATATTTCATTATTGATATTGTGCTCTAGAGTAATTATCACTACATTGAAGAAGACTAATCTTCCTTTGAAAGGTCTCTCTTCTCAAATTGCCCACTACTGATTGTCCAACCTTCCTTAGGAAGGTCAATCCATAATGAATATTATTGTGTCATCATTAACCTAAGGCATTAAGGTGAAGAGATAGATGCGATTACCAGAAGTGGCAAAATTACTAAAGCGCCTGTCATAATCCTATCTACTAGTCAATCAGTGACTCAATCCAAAGGGACTCCTGACCCTGAAGAGGATCCCATTCTCAAACAACTCAAGAAAAAAAAGCCAAAATTTCTATTTGGAGTCTGCTTATGTCCTCTTATCCTCACTGCCAAGCTCTTTGTAAGGCACTAAATCAATGTCAGACTCCGATAGACATTACTCCTGAAGCTCTGGTTGCTTCCATTACGAGTGCTACTAAAGGCACACCCATTTCTTTCTCTGACAATGAGATCCCACCTAAGGGACCATATAATAATGCCCTCTACATTACCTCATCATAAGGGAAAAAACTATCACCAATGACTCTGGTATATAATGGGTCTGCACTTAATGTGTACCCGCTGAAAATTGGAAGCTGCTTGGGGCGAACTACAACTGATTTTACTCCTTCTGATCAAATTGTATGGGCTTATGATAACTCCAAAATAAAAGTTTTGGGAGTGGCGATTAAGGATGGCAGCGGGTAGGGTACCCGCTAAATTTTCCCTACTTGTATTCGAACCCGTTTAATATTTTTAATACCTGTAACCATCTCAAACCCATTTAAAATTATATATTAATACATATACCCATTCCAAACCCGATAAAAACTATCTGATTACTACCTTAACTCACATAATTACCCTATTATAATTGTTAAAATATATAAATTATAAATAAATAATTTAAATTTTATAATTTTATAATATTTTACTATAATTTCAATAATAAAAAATTCATAATATACATATAATATAAATAAAAAAGTATACATAAAAATTATTATAAAAAATATAATAAATATTAATTAAATATATAACCGGGTTCGGGTATTGGGTATTTTATGCTCTAAACCCGAACCCAAACCCATCACAGGTAATAATTTTCAAACCCGAACCCGTCCCAAACCGTTAAGCAATACACGTACCCTACTTAATCGGGTCGAATCGGGTACCTGAAAATACCCGACTCGTTGCCATCCCTAATGGCGACTTTGACCGTCACTATAGGCCCAACCACTTTCAAGATACTCTTTCAAGTTATTGATGTGCCATCATGTTTCAACTTACGTCTGGGTAGGCCTTAGGTCCATAAGGCCAAAGTTGTGCCATCTACTTTGCATCAGAGAGTTAAGTTTCCATTGAAGAATGGCATTGTT
This sequence comes from Codiaeum variegatum, assembly GCA_948294925.1. Lineage (NCBI taxonomy): Eukaryota > Viridiplantae > Streptophyta > Magnoliopsida > Malpighiales > Euphorbiaceae > Codiaeum > Codiaeum variegatum. The sequence goes on from CAOJBK011671830.1 coordinate 7,480, forward strand.
ACTATCAAAGTTGATTTGTCTGGAAAATTAGAAGTTCCAAACAGTGTTCATGTCTTGGAGATCTAGCTCCAGTTGTCAGCATATCCTTTATCCAACTTCTCATTTGTTCAATTCATCCATAATGTTGAAAGTCTGAGTGAGCCACTTGCCCTAGATTTTGATCCATATTGCAATCCGATGGTTGGAAACATTGTGAAGCATATGGCCTATTTCCTGGCATGGGGCTGGGTAAGAACCAATAAGGTATAAAGTCTTTTGATGAATATCCTACAACCATTCCACAATTTGGCTTGGCTTATGCACCCACTGATGATGAAATTAAGGAAGAGCAGGCCAAAGCCAGAGAAAGGTTTGCAATTACCAAACAAGGAGGAGAAACTGATATCCTCATGAGGTCATACTTCAAAATATTGAATGGGTATTTTTTTCAAAAAGGGAGAGATGATTCCTTACTATGCTTTTCCTGAACCTTGGATTGCCCAGTAACTGCATTAGAGTCCTTAGATTCAAGCTGTTTTCTTAATTGAAGCTGACCACTAAAGATCGCCAGTCTATATACATTTTTGACAATGACTATAAAGAGAAAATGGAAGCAAGCCTCTTTGGTGACATAGTTGTTCTCCCTAATAAAGAAGAGAAATCTGACCTCTCCGCTCTGATCAAGCCTGCCAATGAAAAGCTGAAGAATTGGCATTTTGACAACAACCCTATTATGGGTGAATCTGAGATTGAGTCTAAGTTAAGTACCTAATCTGAGTCTAGTGCTGAGTCTAAGTCTTCTTTTAAGTCTGATTTTGATGTAACTGGTCCATTGAGTTTTAACTATGAATATGATGTAACCGTGGACCTTTCTCCTATTTCAATTAATAAGACTACCAAATTTTCTTGCTACGAGCCTATCTCTTTGTTTTCTTTTGATGTTCCAATTGATGAATCTAACCTCAATCAAACAGAAAAAGACAATAAAATAATTAACGAAATAAAAGATGCAGTTAAAGAGCCCATAAATTCTGGCATTCATGACATGCCAAAAAAACATACATTGTATCTGCATGCTCAAACAAACAGGACATTGAATCTACCATCAAGAGATTCAAAGACTGCTTTGCCTAGAAGCCCAGTGACATGACAGGACTCGATCTAAGCATTGTCATCTATAAGATCCCAACATACCTAAATTACAAGCCTGTCAAACAGAAGCTCAAACATATGAAGCATGCCTGGTCTATTCCAATCAAGGAAGAAGTGACTAAATAGCTTGCTCATAGATTCATTAAACCAATCAACTATCCATTTTGGTTGGCAAACATCGTCCTAGTACCAAAGATGGAAAGTAAAGTCAGAATGTGTGTGGATTATCGAGACTTGGTCAAGGTATGCCCTAAGGATGATTTTCCATTACCCCATATAGACTTCTTGGTCGATGCACTAGCTGGTTCAAAGATGGTTTCCTTAGCCGATCTGGTCATGAGATATAATCAAGCCTTAGAACATCCTCCTAACATGAATAAGACATCTTTCATTATTGAATGGGGAACTTACTGCTATAGAGTGATGCCATTTGGGTTGAAGAATACTAGAGCCACTTAACATAAAATGGCTACTACTATTTTCCACGACTTAATGCACAAAGACGTCGAAGTTTATGTTGACGGCATTGTCATTAAGGCTGCTACCCCTAAACAACATCTACAAGCACTGAAGAAGTTGTTCCTTAGACTTCAATAGTATAATCTCAAATTGAATCCTAACAAATGTATATTTAGAGCCTCATCTGGAGTATTTCTAGGATACATGGTTAGCAAGAAAAGGCATTGAAGTGGGTCCAACCAAATCTAAAGCCATTCTAGACATGCTGCCTCCTAAAACTGAAAAGGAGATAAAAGGCTTTATAAGTCATCTATAATATATCAGTCGGTTCATCAAACAGTTAGCAGACACTTGTGGACTGATATTCAACCTACTCAAAAAGAATTCCTTAAATAAGTGAAATGAAGAGTGTCAGAAAGCCTCTGAACATATTAAGGAGTATCTTCTGATTCCACAAATCTTACAACCTCCTAGACTTGGCCAACCTTTGTTGCTCTACTTGACTGTCACTTAAGAAGCCATGGGGGAAATGTTGGCACTGAAGGCCTCAGATTCACACAAAGAAAATGACATCTATTAGTTGAGAAAAAGGATGCTTGCCCATGAGCACATGTACTAATACATCAAGAAACTCTGCCTAGCTTTGGTATGGGTCTTCCACAAACTGAGACATTATCTAGGGACATACATCACACATGTCCTTGCCGATTAGAGTCCACTCAAGTACCTCATAGAGAAGCATATCCTAAACAGCAATATGGCTAGATAGATGGCAGTTCTGGTAGCCTACGACCTCAAATACCTTTAGAGAAAGTCCATCAAAGGTAGTGTCATAGTCGATCTACTGGTTGCTGCCCCGACTGATGATCATTGTGAAGAACCTGAGTTTCCTGAGGAAGACATTCTTTTCCTTCAAACTAAAACATAAAAGCTGTACTTTGATGGAGCTACAAATTAAAAAGGTTATAGAGCTGGATTGGTGTTCCTTACACCAACTAATGAAAGCTTACCTCTAACAATCAAACTAGATTTCAAGGTAACAGAAAACGAAGTCGAATATGAAACATTTGTATTTAGGTTAGAATCATCTCTCCAAATTGGCATAAAAAACTTAGAAGTCTACGGCGACTCCAACCTCATTGTCTCATAAGTCTTGGGTAAATGGAAAATCAAAGAGGAGCGATTAATTCCTTACCGTAAAAACCTTGAGGAGTTATCCAATACCTTTGATAATTTATCATTCAATTACCTTCCAAAAACTCAAAATAGATTTACTGATGCACTAGCAACTCTTGTATCAATGATAGAAATATGGGATGGGTTCATTATACATCCTATTTCAATAAGCATTAAGCGCCAACCAAGCTTTCAGGCTCATTGCATGAATGTGCAAGTCAAAGAGAAACTATGGTACTGGGACATCTACATCTATCTCACCAAAGGTGAATACCCTGAAGGTGCCTCCAAATTAGAAAGGAGAACCATTAGGCAACTGGCTAATGGATACATCCCTAGAGGTGACATCCTCTATAAAAAGACAATGAATGGCATTCATCTTAGATGTGTTTCAGAAGAAGAGGCCAACAAGATCATTGAAGAAAGTAGGACAGATGGCACCCATATGAACGGTTGGGCATTATCTCGAAAGATCATAAATCAAGGATAATATTGGTTGACCATGAATTGGGACTGTGCAAAGTATGCCCAAAGGTGCCAAAAGTGTCAAGAATACTCTAAGCTCCAGAAGCTTCCATCCTCTTCACTCAATCCCATTACCACTCCATGGCCCTTTGCTATTTCTACCGACCACGAGTACATTTTAGGGGCCATTGACTACTACACCAAATGGGTTGAATCTTCCCCTTATCAAGTCCTGGATTCAAAAAGGGTAGCCTAATTCATCAAAACCAACATTATTGCAAGATATGGCATTCTACATGAGATTATCTCAGACAACAGCTCCCACTTCCAGAAATAAGTAGTCACACTCCTGAAAAAGAAAAAGACTGAGCATCATAAGTCTTCCACATACAGACCATAGATAAACAGCATAGTTGAAACCACCAATAAAACACTAAAGAACATGCATCAAAAAGATGATTAGTAATCATAAAGGTTGGCATCTACATCTTCCAAGCACCCTCTTTGGGTACAGAACCACATACAAGTCAGCTACCAGAGATACACCATACTCTCTAGTCTATGGAATGGAAGTAGTCCTCCCCATAAAGTTATAATTCAGACATCCAAAGTTCTCCAAGAAGCTCAGATCTCTAAACTTGACTGGTAGCATGCCTACTATGATCAACTCAATATAATTGATGAAAAGAGGATGGAAGCTCTCCACAACACACGGAATTACCAGTTCAAACTAATCAAGCATTTCAACAAACGGGTTTGAAGTCATAATCTCAATGAGGGTGACTTAGTTCTCAAAAAGATCAGACAAGTTGTGCTAATCTCTCAAGGGAAATTCAGACCTTCTTGAAGTGGACCATATATAATTAAGAAAATCATGTCAGACGGAGGCTTCATCCTGACGGACGTCAAAGACAATGAATTCAACCATCCAACAAATTTTGACTAGCTCAAGAAGTACTTCATATAGAGTTCTTATTATATGGGCATGCATTCAAGCACCACATTACCAAACAAGAACTACACGGACCTGATTCTCAAAAAATTTCATGTACTTCAATTTTTCAAAATGTCTTTTGTAAGGAGATACATAGGTAGCCTATACAAGCATAGTCCAAATCATTTAATAAAAATCAACATTTCATTCTCATTTTCATTTGGGCTCTTTAACATTGCATACAAGAGTTAAAAAGAACAAATAAAGAAATCAAAATTTAAAAAAAAAAAAGAATAAAACCCGCTAAGCTGAAAACCTGAACCGGTGGCTTAGGCAAAATTTAGGGTACAGCCTGCTAGATTGAAAACTAAAAATGTGGTCTAGGCAATAATTAAGGTAGCTCGCTAAGTTGAAAATCCAAAAAAGGCATCTTAGGCAAAAATAAGAGCTTAAAAAAATGAATCAAAACATTTATTGAGGTCTTATTCATCTTTTGGAACACTCAAAATAAGATAAGAAAAATAAAATAACCAGAGTTTTATTTCTCTAAAATCACTTTTTTTTTCTAAGTCTAGACTTAGAATCAATCTTCAATTTCAGTTAAAAGGGTGACGCACTTTGCCTTCTCCTTTTGCCAACAGGCCTCGATCCACCACTCAAGATACGCGGGAAACTTGCCATAGTCATCACCTGGGATAACCATAGCCCTTGATAAGTCTCTGATCCAATAAGGGAGAATAGCTCAAGCCACTCTACCATTCACTATGGTCACCTCAAACTAAGGACCATCTGGGGGCATATCCTAATCATGTCCCATCTGTCGAAGGACTCTAGTAGCTTTATACCAAATCACGTACTGAAAACCAAACATATACACATGCTTGAAGCCTTGGCTTCTCGGAACAAACCACTTAATGGTGTACCAATCAGGATTCCATAGCAAATTAGAAGGACTCAGCTCTAATAGCCAGCTAATCCACTACTTCTTAGAGCTAAAGCTAGTGGCAATCTTCCTAGTATGATACCAAGCAGTAGAGTATTCTGGCCTATCAGGTTCGGGGATGATCTTGAGATGGTCTCTCGGCCAAATTTGACAAGAAAACACATAAGTTAGAGAAGCCTCAAAGCATGCTAAAATAAATAAGCAGAAAAGAGTCTAAGTACCTGGAGCAAGAGCAGACTGATAGTCTAAGGTTCCCTAGAGCTATAATAATGATCAAGGCTCAATAGGGTTTCAGCCAAAATCATACCCATAATGGACTTACCTTCGCCCATCTGGAGTATCAGTTTAGTTATCATCACTTCTCCCTATCTAATTGGGCCCATAAAAATATAGCCCACTATTAGTGCAAAGGCATAGGCCTTCAATCTCTGGGCCATCCAAATGGAGTCATCCTTTAATTCTTCCCAAAACATATCATCTTTTACCATACCTGAAGCAGCCTCTGTGCTCAAATCTAGAAGCCTCTTAAACGAGTTAAAGTAACCTACCCACTCAACTAGAACTTTCGGAATAGCCTCGGGACTCGTACCAGGGAAAAAGGAAAACTCCTCAAAAGTTGGACACATCTCATCCGTACCAGCTCCAAAACGGAACATACGATCAACAGGATCCCAAAACCATATGCAAGCATTCAAAAATTCCCAACCAATCTTAACATCCCTAAAAGTTGGTAAAGCTGACATACCATTCTTCCTCAGGTTGATTCTTTGCACTTTGCTCAGCTTCTAGCACCATTCATGCATCACATTGCTGAAAAAAAAAAGGCTCTATGTTGTGCGAGTAAAGAAAACTGACTTTTTCCACAATAATTTCACTTCCCAATGATTTTCTACATCAAAAATCAATTTTCGATCTCTATTTATAATGGCATGCAAATCGAGGTAGAAAACTGAGTTTGGAAGGCTAGACGAGCAAAACGAGGCAAAATGCAAGCGTTTCAACCAAAACGCATGCTTTTAGGCCAAAACTCATGCATTTTGGCTCAAGCACATACATTTGTACTGAAATGCATGCGTGAGTGGCATAACACACGCGTTGGCTACCACGTGTCATATGTTGACCTAGCCCGTCAAAACGATCCGTTTCGACCAGATTCTATTCCATTTCCACCCTATTTTCAATCCAAAATATTTTCAAATCAAATTTTCTAAGAATAAACTATCTTAAAATCATAAAAAATAAAATGAAATGTATCAAACTTTTCATAAAAATTAAAATTCAAAATACAAAATAAAAATTGAATTATTTTTACAACAAAACACACAGCTGGGCTCGAATACACTAAACATGCAGAGATAGGTCATGCATCATCCTCAGGCTTAAGCTCCTCTACCTCCTCCTCCACGCGATTAGCTCATGCAC
>CAOJBK011672075.1:0-11205 GCA_948294925.1 Codiaeum variegatum
GTGGGGGTTGGGGCCTCCCCCCCCCCCCCCCCCCCACGAGGGTCTTTCGCTAGTCAAGGTAGGCTTGGTGCCCCCCTTGGAGGGTCTTACACCAATCAAGCTGGGTTTGGTGCCCCCCTTAGAGGGTCTTTCACCAGTCAAGTTGGGCTTGGAGCCCCCCTTTGAAGGTCTTTTTCCAGTCAAACTGGGCATGGAGCCCCCCTTGGAGGGTCTTTCATCAATCAAGTTGGGCTTAGATCCTTCGTCTCTTCGAGGTCTTGGTGTCTCCATTGAAGGGTCTTTCGCCAGTCAAGCTGGATTTGGTGCCCCCCTTGGAGGGTCTTTTTCCAATCAAGCTAGGCTTAGTGCCCCCCTTGGATGGTCTTTCGTCAATTATGCGGGGCTTGGTGCCCTAGCTCATTGAGTTCTTAATGCCACCCTTGGAGGGTATTTCGCTAGTCAAGTTGGGCCTGGTGCCTCCCTTGAAGGGTCTTTTATTGGTCAAGATGGGCTTGGTGCCCCCCTTGGAGGGTCTTTCGCCAGTCAAGCTGGACTTGGTACCCCCTCAGAGGGTTTTTTGCCAGTCAAGCTGGGCTTGGTACTTCGAACTTCGAGGTGTTGACAAAGTAAGGAGTACATTTTATTTTCAACTAAGAGTAATACAATTTTAGATGTTGTACGTGCCATGTGTGAGGCACCTCCTTATTCTCTAAGGTTCGTAGCTTGTATGTTGCTGGACTAATGGCTTACTCGATTATGAATGGGCCTTCCCAATTTAGTGCTAGCGTTCCCAGGCCTTCTCTCTTTCCAGTTGCTTCTAAGCTCCTCATTACCAAGTCTCCTACTCAGAATATTCTTCTTCTCACCTTTCTGTAGATGTAGTTCGCCACCCTATTCTCATAGATTGCAATTCTCATCGAGACTTGTTCTCTAAGTTCATCTAGTAGGTCGAGGTTGATCCTCATGCCTCTCTCATTTTCTTCTTCACCATATTAGTGTACTCTCCCACTGGATTTCCCAATATCTACTGGGAGGAAACCTTCAGTGCCAAAGTTAAGAGCAAAGGGTGTTTCACCTGTTGATTCTCCATGGGTTATTCTATAGGCCCATAACACATGGTGTAACTGTTCACCCCAATTCCTTACGCATCCTTCTAATCTTTGTTTCAACCCTTGGATAATGGTTTGGTTGGGTACCTCGTAGGAAACCGAGGAAAAGTGTTGCTTTATATTGAGACCTTCACAAAAGTCTCTCATTTTGGCATTGTCGAACTACTTTCCATTGTCACTGATGATCTGATGAGGCACTCTGAACCTGCATATAATGTTCCTCCATATGAATTTTACCATGTTCTCTGCTGTGATTGTTGTTAGGGCTTCCACTTTTACCTATTTGGTGAAGTACTCTACTGCTACTAGGAGGAACTTCTTCTGCCTTGTAGTTGTTGGAAATGGCCCCACTATATCCATTCCCCATTTGGAAAAGGGACATGGACCATAGATGGGTATCTGTTTAGCTACTGGGACCTTGTTCAAGTTGACGAACCTCTGGCATGCTTGACATCTTCTTATCAGACTCATTGCATCTTCCTTTATGGTGGGCTAATAGAACCCCTGTCTAATGGCCTTGGCTGCTAAAGTTTTTCCTCCAATGTGCACTTCATAAGCACCTTTATGCATCTCCGTCAACACATACTCAGCTTCAATAGGAGCCAAGCATCTAAGCCATAGTAGAGAAAAGGCTCTTTTGTAAAGAACCCCATTATATAGGGAGAAGTGGGAGCTCCTCCACTTGATCATCTCAGCCAGCTTTGCATCATCTGGGAGTCTGTCTTCCTCTGGGAATTCTCTCAGTGGGTCCATCCAGCAAGATTCTGACTCTGTGGCCATGATAAGCTTGGGATTTTCTATGTTAGGCTGGGTAAGGACCCCTAAGAACACACTATTCGGTATGTCCGCTGGGTGGGCTACTGCAAGTTTGCTCCAACTGTTGGCCCCCCTTGGGATCTTTCTAAACTCTACTTTGATTCCTTTATCTTTCATCTTCTTCAATTACAAGTCTATCTTTTCCATGTATTTGACCATGTCTGGATGTCTGGCTTTGTATAGCCCTTCAACGTGTCCCGGTACCAGCTGTGAGTTGCTATAAATGTGCAGTACTTCAACATGTAAATGCTCAACTACAATAAGGCCTTGGAGGAGGGCTTTGTACCCAACTATGTTATTTGTTGTGATGAAGTCCACCTTCGGAGTGAATTCTATTAGCACTCCATCTTCGTTCTTCAACACCACTTCAACTTCACTTGCTCCTTTGCCATTAGCTCCATTTACGAACAGTTCCCATTTGACCTTCGGGGTTCGACCCTTGGGTTGCCCCTTTACTTAATTTGCTGTCATCACCTCCTGAGGGAACGAGCATTCTGAAATGAAATATTCTAGGGCTTGGGCTTTGATGGCTGTCTGAGGCCTGTACTCTAGGTCATATCCCCCTAATTCAACTACCCTGCATATCAGTCTTCCTGAAAGTTTTGGTTTATGTAGGAGCTTTTGTAGGGGCTTGTCTGTGACCACTACTTCTTGGTGCTCTTCTAGGTTGACTTTGAACTTCCTACAAGAGAGCATTAAGGCATACACCATTTTCTCCAGAGGGCTATAATTTAGCTCTGCTCCTTGTAGGAAATTGCTGAAGAAGTACACTCGCTTTTAAAGACCCCATTCTTCTCTTACTAGCATCAAACTGATAGAGTACATCGAAGCTGAAAAGTACAATAAGAGCTCTTCACCTCTGAGGGGCCTGTTCGAAGGATAAAATGTTCTTCAGATCATTCATGGCTTATTGGCAGTCACCTGTCCTTTTGAATGCAGTGCTCTTTCTGAGCTTCTTGAAAAATGGGAGATATTTTTCCTTGGATTTGGACATGAACATATTTAGGGCCACCATTCTGCCTGTCAACTTTTGGACTTCCTTCACATTTTTTAGAGGGTTCATCTCCAGTATGGCTCGGACCTTGTCTGGGTTTGGCTCAATCCCTATCTTGCTGACCTGATAACCTAGGAACTTGCCTCTATGAATTAAGAGGGCATATTCTCCAGATTCATCTTCATCCCATAGGCATTAATCACTTCAAATACTTCTTTCAGGTCTTCTACATGTTTCTGAATGCTCATGCTCTTGACGACCATGTCGTTTACATAAGCTTCGAGACTCCTTCCTAACTATTCCTTGAACATCTTATTAACGAGTCTCTAATAAGTAGCTCCAACATTTTTGAGTCCAAAAGGCATGGACATATAATAGTAAGTTCTCGTTTCTGTGATGAATGAAGTTTTCTCCTCATCTTCTTCTTCCATCCAAATCTAGTGGTAGCCTTACTTGGCATCTAGTAGCGAGAGATATTTGTATCCCGCCATTGAGTCCACTAAATTATCTATCATAGGTAGTGGATATGAGTCTTTAAGACATGCCTTATTTAGATCAGTTAAATCCACACACATTCAATTGTTGCCATTGGCTTTCTTGACTAGCACCACATTGGCTAACCAATATGGGAATTGCACCTCCCTGATGAACCCTGCTTTAGTCAGCTTCTCTATCTCTTCATCAATAAAAGCTTTCCTCTCAACTCCAAAGCATCTCTTCTTCTACTTGATGGGCTTGCATGTTGGATCAACATGGAGTTTATGCGTGATCACTTCTGGGCTTATTCCTGGCATATCCAAGGAGGCCCATGCAAAAGTCTCAGAGCTGCTTGCTAAGAAGTCTTTCCCCTGGATATTCTCCTCTAGGCTTAGGGTGGAATTGATATGCAAGGTTCGACCATCACCCGCCACTTCAAATGGTTTAAGCTCTTGTGTATATTTTCCTTTGGTTTCTACCTAGGTATTTTGGGGTGATGCCTTTATTATGTTCACCTCTTCTAACTCCAATGATAATATCTTCCTCTTCCTTATGAACTGCATTGTCACTTTGAGGACTATGTCACCATAGACATGAAAGTTAGAACCTTCTAGGAGAGGGATAGTCAGTCTACACCTTTGAATGCTCACTGAGGCATCTAGGTTCCACAGCAATGACCTTCCCAACAGCATGTTATAGGACATGGGCAGTTTAGTAACCACAAATATCTCCATGATTGTTACATCCTTTGGGGCTTTTCCCACTGTTACTGGTAGCTCAATAGTGCCCACTACTGGAATAATAGCTTTGTCCAAGGTTCAGACTGGAACTTTTAGTGGTTGTATCTTCAAGTCTTCTATGCCCGTTTGTGTGAAAGCCTCCCATGATAGAAGTTTCACCGAACTGCCTGTATCTATATAGATCCTTTGAACCCTAAATTTTGCCACTACTACCATGATTACTACTACTTCTGCCTTCCTGGTGGCCCGGCTGGCAGAACATCCTGCTAACTGCCTTGAGCCATCGTAAAAGACAAACTCTGATAAATCATGGGTTTAGACTATTCTCTTCTCCTTATTCCTGCTGAGAGGTATTTCTTTTGGTCATTCTGTGAGGCAAAGGATATCCCCTGCTACTCATCCTCTATGGCTGTGACCTGTGTTGGGTTGGCTGGTCCAGCTTGGTCAGCTTTTTTGATGTAGTTCTTCAGGTACCCTTGATGAATCAACCTCTCTATTTCTTCTAGGAGTGATCTTCAGTTGTTTATAGTTTGCCCTTGGGTGTTGTGAAACTTAAACTACTGGGATCTATCTCTCTTCTTTGGATCTTTCATTATCAGCCTCACCCTACCTCAAATTTCTTTGTCTTAAAAGGCTATGAAGACCACATCTGGTTTGGCATTTAATGGTGTGAATTTGGAAAGATCAAATCTCTCCTTCCTTGGTGGTTCACCTTACCTCTATTGGGCATTTTTCCTTCTCATTGATCCTCATGTCTTCGGTGTAGTATCTTCTTTCTTTCCCCTCTTCTGGGACGGACCTCTTTTTTCCAACTTCCTCTTCTTATAGAACTTACTTTCTCTAAAAGCATCATCATGTTTAATGTACTCTTCCACTATAACCATGGCCTTATTTAGTGTCTTAGGAGAGCTTCAAACTAGAGATTTGAAATAGTTTTGATGAGTTGTACACTTTTGCAAGGCTTTGAATGCTTGAGGCTCATTTATGTCCATCACTTTCAAAGTTTCTCTATTGAATCGAGCTATGAAGTCCCTTAGTAACTCGTCTGAACCCTACTCCAGGGCTCGTGTGGGTGTAGGTATTGGGATGCTAGTAGAGAATCTCTTTATGAATAGGTTCATTAGACTCTAGAATGAGTTTAAGCTTCCTTCTGACATGCTATCATACCATTTCACTGTCGCTCCTTCTAACGTGCTTTGAAAGGCTCAGCACAATGTTTCTTTTTTAATGGTTTGCAACTCAACTAGATATTTATACTCGAGGACATGTGCCTTCGGGTCTTGACCACCTTTATATTTCATCATCTGTGGCTATTTAAACTTCTCAGACATTTGAAACTCATCGACCCTTCTTGTGAATGGGGATCTCAAGTTGAGAGTGAAAATCTCTTCTGCGGCTAAGCTTAGCTCCTGCCATCTCTTCTACATATCTCCTCACTTCTTCCCTCAACACGGCTTTTGAGCCATAGTGGCTTAATGCTTCTTGATCATCTACTCCTCTTTGATGCTCATGTTTATGACGGTGACTTCACCTACTCTCGGAGCCCCTGTGAGATCGACTCCTTTGGTCATCTTCCCCTTTGCTTCGTCTAGCTTCACTAGCTGTGAGCCTATCTTCCACTCATTCTCTACCATCCACTCTAGGCCTCCTGCTCCCATCTCCCTATCTTTCTTCTCTGGCTGGTATTTCTACTATCGATCTAACTCCACCTTCTCCCTCTGTAGGTCTGTTTGGTGGAACTCTCCCAGTTTCTACACCAGTAGGGGTATTAAAGTTCAACCTTTTACTCACTGTAGGGGGATCATTGCTAACCTGGGATGGTGGGTTAGGTGTTGGAGATGGCTGGAGTTGTGGGAATAGTGGGACAAGATTAGTGATTAGGTTCTACAAAGTAGCCACTAATTCTGTGGTAGTGAGAGGTAGTGTGGGTTATGGGGCTGGAGTTGAGGAGCTAGGCATTTGAGGTTGTCCCATGAAGCCTTAAAGAGTCTGTAAGGAGGTAGCTAGTTGGTCAAGGCCACTGCTGGGATCTGGGAGTTTACGAGAGTGTTTATTGTTTGAGTTTTGTTAGAAGGTGGAGGATTGTCCTCCAAGTTATTTCATTATGGGTGTATTCCATTCTGAGAGCTATTTATATAGGTTTTAGTAGATGGTGAAAGAAAGAATCGTTAGTGTAACAATTCTCAAAGAAAGAAGAGAAGAAAAATGGTGAGAAAACTCAATGTTTCCCACAGACGAAGCCAATGATATGAAGGGTGTGTCCATAGAGCTTGAATGAAACTCTTCTAGTTAGATTGGGTTAACCTATGAGAAAGTGAAACAGTCAAGGGTGGTCGGATGGGTGACCGGCATAAACCTTCTGACGGTTAAGTCAGTTTGATACAGGAGTTGAGAAAGAACTCTTAGAAATGGATTGAGTGTAGCTTTAGTGTGTTTAGCTTATCTTACCTGTGCAAGGAGTTTTGAGGGATATTTATAGGGTTGAATCCCTATAGCTGGGACACGTGTCCGCTTTGGGAAGACTGCAAAGTACCCTTGATAGGACTGTGACATGACCGGAGGGTTGATGATTGATATAAATGACTGTCTCTGGCAGACGTCCTGTCCCCAAAGGCTAACAGGCCAGGTCTCTAAGGGTTTAGGGGGTTCAGGGAGTGGTTAACACAATTGCAAGACTCGAATTAATCTCGAACCCCTAGTTGGTCTTGAAGTAGACTGATGTAGGGCCGTATCATATATATATATATATATATGCTCAAGTCCAAAACTTTATTCCTTTAGAAAATCAGAAATAATAGAGTCCTTAATACAAGTTGGTAAAAAAAAAGATAGCAGGACAAACATTGGAATGTGCCTCCCATTCTAAAACATGTGCTAAGACATTCGCTTGTCTCTTCACATACCTTATAGAATACTTTCTATCCTTACGTAAATCAATGCAATCTTTAAGAATATTGTCCAAATCAGAAAAAGTAAAAGAGTGAGAAAGTAAAGAATCAACTACAATCTTAGCATCTAATTCAAAGTAAATTTGAGAATAGCCAAGACTTGTAATCCAAAGAAGAGCTTCAAACAGACCAAGAGCCTCCACTTCAACCACCGAACCTTTAAACTTCCTAGATAGCATTTTGTAAGCAATAAAATGACGCTTCTTCCCACGAATAATAATAATTATACCAATATTTTCAGATATTGGTAAAACACGAGCATCGATAATGCATTTGAACTCACCCGAGGGAATAGGAACCCATGCCATATGAACTACTAGAACTACTGACTGGAATTGCTGGACGTATTGAAGGGCAAGCCTTCAGAGATAATAACATAGACTGTTGGGTAGAAACAGGTGCCACAGAAGCTGCTGGTGCTGAAACTGAACTGTTGTCACACCTCCCATGCACCTTCTCAAGCTCACAACACGTCTGAAATGCTACAGTACTCACTCCAGCCACCGAACCAATCTGGACGTCACACTAAACAACACACTCCATTTGAACATTAAAACTTGATGAAGTAGAGGTAAGCTGTCATGTTGCAACATTAAGTTTATCTTTCATTTATTGCCAATCCCCCATAGAACTGAATGAATAATTTAGAGGTCACTTAAGTATCAATATTTGCATTAGACCACAAATTATCATTCTTGTATCTCTAAATAGTCCAAAACAAGAGAATAAACTTGCAAACTAAACTTGCATGATTATTATCAATGAAACCAAGAAACCAATAATAAAAATTATCATAATGAACTTGTGGCAAACTCACTCTAAACTCTCTATAAAATCTCTTCACACAGGGGCATTCAATAAAAGTATGAAAGATAGCCTCAAGGCTCCCTCCACACATCACACACTCTAAAGGAAGACTCACACCCCTATTCCAAATCCTAAGTCTAGTTGGAATAATGTTCCTTACCAAGCCTCCAAGGAAAGGATAACAGTTTTGGAGGTAATTCTAGCTTCCATAATTTACTCCATCCCCCCTCATATACCTTTCTCTCTACTCCACCTTTAAATCCCTTAGCACTCTATACCTCAACTTGGAACTATATTTACCATTCTTAGTATGATGCCACATGGTTTGATCACTCTTCTGCCCTCACAGAACATACATACTCACATTATTTGCCACATCTTGGTCACATAATAAAGTTTCAATCAAGTCTCTTTTCCAAATGCCCCTTTCCTTATCAATAATCTCACTCATCCTTAAATCTTCAAGCCTAACCACGGCCTTACTCGTCACTCCCTAATTCTCACTTTCTCTCACCCATTTGTCCTCCCAAGATCAAATAGACTTTCCATCCCCTATTCTCCACCTACTACCTAACAAGAGAACATTCTGAGTTGTTTAAATATTTCTCTATATGAAACTACAATTACTACCTAATTAGAAATTTTAAAAACTCTCAAAAGGAAAATATCTAGCCTTGAAAACTCTAGCAACTAAATAGTTCAGACATCTCAAAATCTCCACCCTTGTTTAGTTAATAAAGCAAGATTAAAGGCCTAAAAATCTCTAAAGCCCATACCCCCCCCCTTCCTTTTTATCACAAATTCTATCCCACCTAAGCCAATGGATTTTCCTTTCCCCCTCCTCCACTGAACCCTACCAAAAAGAATTTATCATTTTTTCCAACTCCTCACAAACTGAATCAGGAAGTAGAAATAACACTCATACAAAATTTAGGGATAACTTAAGCTACAACCTTAATTAGAACCTCTTCCCTTACCCTAGATAACAATTTATTTTCCACCCATGCACTCTAGCCTAAATTTTTTCTCTCAAAAACTTAAAAATCACTTTCTTAGACCTTACCCACTAAAGAAGGCAAAACCAAGTATTTCCTAGAATCTGGAGACTGACTTACATCCAACATCCTTTTAAACTCCTCATGTTTATCTACTATAACATTAGAACTAAACATGATTCCTGAATGATTAAAATTGACTACATGCCCATACAAATCCTTGTACCTATTTAGAATCCCCTGAAAAACTAACACCTCCTTCTGCCTTGCCTTAAAGAAAAGAAAACTATCACAGTAAACAATAAATGTGAGATACTCATAGCCTACCTAGACACTTTACAACTAGTAATATGTTTTTCTCTCTCTTCTTTAAGCAACATACAACACAAAGCCTCAACACACAATATGAATAAATAAGGTGACAACGGATTCCTTTGCCTAAGGCCCCTACCTGAACTATAGGTCCCACCTCCTGACCATTAACCAAAATAGTGTATTCTATAGTCTTAACATAAAGCATCACCCAATTAATCCATTGCTCATGAAACTCCATCTCCTTCATCACTCTTTCAAGAAAAACCCAACTCACTCTATTATATGCTTAGCTAATATCTAGTTTAAGAGCAACTTCCCCCCTCTTTCCCTCTATTACGTCTCTTCATATAATGCAAAACATCCCCTGCTAACATAATATTATCAGTAATCAACTGACCCGGAATAAAGGCAAACTGAAATTCAGAAATAATATTAGGTAAAATATATTTCAACTTATTAGCAAAGACTTTAGCTACCACCTTATATATGACATTACATAAAGAAATAGGCCTAAACTCTATTTTATTACTAGGAGAGTCACACGTAGGAACTAGAACCTCCAAAGTATTATTAAGCTCTAAAGGAAAACAGTTTGAGTTAAGTCAAGACATACTCGCTTTAGCAACCTCCTCACTAAGAATGTTCCACTAAGGTTGAAAGAACCCTGAGTTAAGACCGTTTGTACCAGCTGATTTATCGATCTACATTTTTTTATTGTATCATCATATTCTTCCTTTGAAAATGGGGGCAATAACCTGCATCTTCCTCTTACACTTTCGACTAAATACCAATATCCACTTCAATACCATTATTATCCACCCCATTATATAATTGCAGAAAATAACTCCGAACAATCTCACACATGCCATTTTGATAATCAATTTAGTTACCCATCTCATCCACTAAAAACTCAATTTTATTTATCTTCTTTCGTACTACAGCAGGTGAATGAAAATACCTTGTATTAGCATCCCCTTCCAACAACCAAAATGTCTTTTCCATGTGCTTCTAATATCGTTCCTCTTGTTCCAATAAATAATTCAAACATCTTCTTTCCATTAAAAAAAAATTCAGCAGCCAGTTCTCCCTCCTTTTCCTCCCTCAACAAGAGAAGATGAACCCTACCATCCTCTATTTGCTATTGAAAATTCAGCATAAACTCCATTCCCCATGCCTTCATCTTCTTTATATAGTAATTTAACCGATCAGTACAATTAAGCCCACATGAATCACTCCACCAAATTGGAAATTTCACCATATAATCAACTTCTTTTGCCTACAATGTCTCAAAACGAAATCTATAATGCTTAATTATAAGCATCAATATCATAAGTCTAAAGTAATAATGGAGAATGATCACTAGAAGAAGCTATTAAATTTGAAAATGTATAATCAGGAAACAAATTAAACCAAGAGCAAGAAATAAAACCTTGATGCACCTTTGCTTTTTACCTAAGTATATTGATATACTGACAATAATAATTCATTCAACTCGTTATCTGAAATTGCTCCTTGATACCCTCTATACCGCGAAGCTAGATAATCTTCCCCTCCACTTCTATCTTCATTAGATATAAGCTCATTAAAATTGCGACAGACACACCATGGATGATTACTGATCTGAAAAAGAATATTCTAATTAAGTCCCACGATTCCCTCTGATTAGTAGTCTCAGGGTGACCATAGTAACTTGTCCATCTCCATTCAACACAATTTTGCTCAAGAATGAGGGCATTAATGTGATGCCGAGAGTAACTTAACAACGGACAAGAAATTTGGTCCTTCCACAGTAAAGTTAACCCACCACTCCTACCTTCTCTTTCAACAATTGTCTTAGCTGCAAACCTCAGCCTAACTCTAATATCTTCCGTTCATTCTTCATACGAAATTGTTTTAATTAAGAAAATCAAACAAGATTTTTAAGTGCGTACTTTTATTTTCGATGAAATGTATATTATACGATTTAAGATTGTAACATAAGAAATAAGAAAATCATCAAATAATCTTAATTTTGAGTTGAAAAAC
>CAOJBK011672170.1:0-10405 GCA_948294925.1 Codiaeum variegatum
CTTAAGTCTAAGGATTATATGAACAATCATGATCTAGATGATGCGATATTGACTGGTAGGTAACAACCCAAGTATCCATAATCTAACATCACTATTCAACTTACTCATACCTTGAGTATGCTCACGTATTATCATGACATCAAATGTCTGTAGCATAAGACTCTCTACCTCCATACCAATAAGTATCTAATACTCTTCATGGATGACAATAGAGGTGATGGTTTTC
The DNA here is from genome assembly GCA_948294925.1 of Codiaeum variegatum. Lineage (NCBI taxonomy): Eukaryota > Viridiplantae > Streptophyta > Magnoliopsida > Malpighiales > Euphorbiaceae > Codiaeum > Codiaeum variegatum. The sequence continues at coordinate 227 of CAOJBK011672170.1, forward strand.
TGAATTAATGGTGTCCCTAACAATAATCCTATAACCATGAACAACCTTTAAAAAATCTATTAAAAGGGCAATCTATCACTCATATTCTCAAACTCTTTGAGAATAGATTCCCTACAAAATACTTAAGGGACATATATACATTTAATATAAGGAACGTTTTCACTTAAAGATCATATATACTAAAGCCAATTAAGGTTTTTGTTTACATTCACATGTTGAGTGCAAGCTCTAGGACATACACTGCTAACACCTGGATCCTCTCTAATATTCAAAATGAGCTTCACATAAACTTTGAAGTCCTATGGAATTTCTTGTTTGGTATTGCAGTGTGGGTGCTTTGGAAATTCAAGAATTGAATCGTGCTTTCAGGAGAGACACTTCAGACTGCCAATCAGGTCTAGATCATTCATAAAATAGCTGTTACTCTTTAAAACACAATGGAAATTAATTCTTTTTGTGACAATCCTCAGCTGCGGGTTGAGAAACTAGTGAGTTGTACCTTCCCTACTATGGGATGGCATAAGATCAACACTGATGGTGTTGTTCAGTAGAATATAGGTGTTACTGCCTATGGTGGGCTTATTCGCTATCATGGCGGTTCATGGTTGAAAGGATTCTATGCAAATATCGGTCATTGTGATGTTCTTCAGGCTGAGCTATGGGGAGCATTTTGTGGAATTACTCTTGCTAAATTCTTGGGAATTAATCAAGTAATCTTAGAGCATGATAACTTACTGCTGTGAATATTTTAATTCTATTTGGTCTGTTGCATCTCATTATTGAGATTTCATCTGCATAATTCATAACTTTGCTAAACAAATGGAGATCACAGTGCAATACACTCGCAGAGAAGGTAATAGGTGTGCGAATAAGCTTGCTAGCTTGGGTTTCCTTAGTGTTACTGGCTTTCAAGAGCTGGACCACCCTCCTGATCATGTACAGAGATTCTTCTTAAGTACATTCAAGGTGTAGCATTCCCTCATATGTGCAGTTCTACTACCTGATGTATTTTAGGCCTTTGCCTCTTCTTATGTTAAAAAAAAAAATTAAACTTGCAATTTTGATTATTTTTGGATCAATTGGGTATTGATTTTATTCAATTTTTTTAAAAGCTCAAATCATATAAATTTGTTCCAAAAAACAATTCAAATGGATAGAATTTAAATTACAACTAAATAAAAATAAAACAAGTGTTGAAATGAACTTCTCTAACCAAACTATGAGCTGGATCATTCACCTATGCTATCTCTTCACAAAATTAATAGAATAATTTCTACTTTAGCAAAATTCTAAACATTCCTCTAAGATGCTTTTAAGTTAGAATCTTGTTTGTAGAATTTTGTCTCACATAACTAGGGTTAAGGTTCTCTTTCTTTTCCCTTCATGGCTGCCGACAACTCATCTGCTTAACCTATGCTTCTCCGATGCCATCCATAGCTAGAAAGGCTTACATGTGGATTGGTTTGCCTCCACAACATACCAATCTCCCAACAGCTTTTGTTTCACCTTTAAGATCATCTGCAAAGGTTATTCCGCCAAAAAATATTGGTGGCTTCATCTTGGTTACTCTTTTGTAAGATATTTATGAGCAGAGACTAAAAGAGTGCAAATTCTAGCCTATTAGACATATGATTCTTGCCAATGGTGAAAAGCTTTGGCTGCATTCAAAATTAAAAGAGAAATTAACATGCATATGGGGACACAGATCTTAGTGGGAATTGATTTCATTAGGTAAATATTTTTTCCATATTTTACTTTATTCTGAGAATGATTAAAATCTTGTTTGGAGCAAAAGAGTTTTGAATCTTAAGCCGAAAATTTTTTGAATGCAACCTTAAACTCCTAGTTTTGATTGAGATGATCAAAAGTCTACTAATGCTCAATTTTTGATACAGTTTTACAAGCTTCCTTGAGAGTTTTGGAACCCGAAACTTTTGATTGAGATTGCTATAGGTATAAGTGTCTGTGTGAGGATTGATGTAAAGAATTTAGACGACGAGTTTGGACATTATGCTAGAGTCTTAATTAACTTGGACCTTTCAGGTAAGATCCATCATACTCTGCATGTGAAAACTCAAGCACAACCGCTTCGGATTAAGGTATATTATGAATATATGCTTGCTTTTTGTATTACTTGCTCTTCGATTGGTCATATGCCTTATGAGTGCAGGCATAATGTTAAGGCCATTGAGGTGCCTAGTGTTAAAAGAATGAAGTTTAAGGAGGCTTTGCCACCTGTTAAAATGACTAGATGGACTCCTAGAAAGGACTAACCTATGGTCCCAATGTCCAATGCCTCTAATTCCATTGTTAATGAAGATGATAATGATCCAACTAATGGAGATGTTGATAATGATGATAATAATTTTTTAGTCAATGGAGCTGCTAATATTGATAATAATAATTTATCATCTAATGGAGTTACAGATGATGATGATGTTATTTCTGAAAATGATGCACCAAACACGCAGGTATTTGCACCTCTACGCATTCTCAAATTGACAGGGGTAATGTTGTGAATTTTGAGTCATCAATTGAAGATAATCCGCTTGCAATGACCTATTTTAAATGTGATAATAAATCTTGGGCAGAATTATTTGATAAGGTAGAAGATGTTGCTCCTCTAAAAGTTGCTTATGCTTTAACTGATTATGCTTTGCTACTTTTATTGTTTGCATTCCTCTTTTGGAGTGGACTCTCTTTCTTTCCCTTTCTTTGTTCTATTTTCTTTTCCCTTATAATAAAATAGATTTAGACTCTAACATTTACTCAAAAAATTTGGAATATTGCTTTAATTTTCATGAAATTTTTCTAAATTTAAGATAATTTTGATTGATTTTGGAAACTATTCTCTCAAAAAGTAGTCAATATTTATATCTTTATTGTTGGATTAATGTGTGTGTACGTGTGTGTTCAGTCCTTGTTTTTAGGTGAAAAATATGACAAAGAAAAGGACTAAGCATGATTCATAAGGTACAAATTCAACCACAAATGTTAAAAAGCAAAAAGTTAAATCTAGAAAAATCACATAGGGACTGTGTTATGGAAAACACACACTTGGATAGAATATCCATACTTGCATAGTCTAGGTTCCTGTACCATAAATTAGGTTCATCATCCTTTGGGAAAAATAAAAAAAAGGTGATTAGTTTCCTGATTGCTCAAGTCTACCAAATACACATTGTCTTTATGCTACCTAATAAAAACTATCTTGTTACTTTTTTTATGTCTATTACTTCACACACATATGAATCAAAACGAACCCTCTAACCTTTATCACAAAGTTTACAAACACTAAGATTGTTATATTTCAAGTTATGCACAAATAACATCTTAGCAATAGGAAAATTATCATTACTTGTTGCGCAAACTCCACAAATCTTACTTTTGGAGTTGTCATGAAGCTCATGTTTCCTACATCCTTTTCTTCAAACTTGAGGAACTTCTTCTTGTAATTGGTCATGTGTTTTGAGTTACCATTATTAATTATCCATTTTTCTTACTGGACTTGATCAAAGCCTACAACAAAAGAATTCCCCAACCTTTTGATGGTACTAATTTTGTCTTGGATCCATTAATGTTTATTCCATTTAGAACTCATGTAACTTTAGGAATGACTTTTGAATTTTGGGAATCCATACTTTTCTAATAGTATATGACCTGCTAAGCCTAATGGGGTAAGTCCTAGGTGTATAACAATGAAGTTTGCAATAATTGCAATTGATCAACAATTTTTATGTAAAATCCTTTTTAACAAATACTATATTGTAAACATTTTCATCTTCATCAACCTTGTAACTAAGGCCGGATTTTCCATACATAACTCTTTGAGATAATAAGATATCATCTAAAATATTACTCCCACTTGTGAAATTTTCAAAAGTTCTTTGGAGTCTTGAGTTCTAGTTTAATCTTATTTTTCTCTTGCTTGAGGTTTTCAAATGTTTTTTGCAATTCATTTACTTGGGTTATTAGTTTTTGTTTCTCAATTTCAAATGCAACAGAGCTTTCGCCCATCTCAAACCCATATTTTAACTTATGCAAACTCTTTTTCAATTTTTTTTTCTTTTAAAATTAGAATGAAATTAGACATGAGTTCATCAAAAGCATGTTGTAATTCACTAAAAGTGTAGGATTTAGAAGTTACATCATCATCTTCTTTAATGTCATCTTCTAGAGAAATCAAGCAAAAGTTTTCTTCCTCATCTCCATTGAATGAGCTTTCATTTCTTGAGTCATCACTTCCGCTCCAAGCAGCATAGGCTTTGTCCTTATCTTTCCTTAAGCTATTATTGGCTTTCACCTTCTTGGACTTGTAGATAAAAAAATATTGACTTATATGCTAGACTTCTTACACTCTTAGCATATCACCTCATTGCTTTTATCTTTCTTCTCGACTCTTTCTTCTTGCCTTTATTTTTTGAAAGGTATTTGTTGAAATTTCTTGAACTTCTTTGTAAGAAGAGCTAGGTTTTTATCATCATCATCACTTGATGGTTCCTTTGGTTGCTTTTCCTTGTGATGAAATTTAAGAGCTAGAGTCCTTTCCTTTTTACTAGACTCACTTGTTCCTCTTTATTTCTTCATTGTTTTCAATTCCATATTATGGGATATAAGAATTTCTATAAGAGATTTTAGAGGAAGATCATCAAAGTTGGATGAAGACTCGATTACTTCAACCTTGGAATCATTTTCGGCCAATAGACATTTAATGACCTTGACAACTAGTTCTTTGTTGGTGAATGTCCTACTAAGAGCTTTGATTCATTCATCAATGTGGAAAATCTAATGTATATGCTGGAAATGCTTTCATTTTCCACTTACTTGAAGTTCTGAAAGCTTGGGGTGAGCATAGTTAGCTCTGAGGACTTAACTAGTGCCTTTATGAGTGGCCTTCAATGTGTCCCATTTTTCTTTAGTCATTTCACATGTCAACACATAGATGCATTTCATCTCATTTAATGCACAAAAAAAGGATCAATTGCCTTATCATTCTTTTGTAGGTTCTTTTTGTCCTCCTCATAGTGCTCTTCTTGAGTTAGCCAATTTCCCATGATAGAATCCCTTGGGATGTAAGGTCCATTTTCAACAATATCACAAAGGTTATATCCTTGTGAATGGATATGGAACCTTATTCGAACTTTCCACTGGTTATAATTCAATCCATAAAATGGAGGTGGTCTTATGGAATAGTGACCCTTATGAAATAGTTATGTGTAAAATCATTTGCACATGCCATTATAAATCATTATATTTCAAAATTGCTAAATTTAATGAAAAAGAAAGTATGGCTCTGGTACCAATTGTTGTCCTAACAATGGATACCAAGAGAAGGAGGAGGAGGAGGAGGAGGGGGGATGAATTGGTATAATAAAACTTTTTGCAAGTTTTTCATAATTAAATAATGTACCTTTTTAAGAAAAAGATTTCCAACACTTAAAAAATGATTTTAACACTTGAATAGATAAGGTGAAAACTTTTCATGCAACTAAAACCCTAAATAACAAGAATATTAACAAAATTTGCAAATTATATAAAAAATAGAGAAATAATTAAAGATATGCAAGTAAAGAGACAGTGGATGAGAGATGCTAGTGGTTCAGAGTATGTCATCGTCCTACGTTCATTCTCACAACCACCAAATTGATTTAGGTTTCACTAATCTTTGCCAGAGACTCCAACCTCCTAATTTCATAGGATTTTTCCGTTACAATCAACAAGAAATACACTTCATAATAAAAGTATTTTGAAGTGTTTTACAAGTGATTTCAAGTCAACAAGACTTAAATACAAATGACACCACCATAATAGAAAGATAAGAGTTGAAAGCCTAGCTAAATATTTTCAAGAACTAATAAAATAGAGTTTAAGTTCTTGTTCTTGAAAAACAAAGTATAAAATAAAGATATGAACTTTAAGCTTGAAAATCTTGAGAGAATGTGTTCTTAAATGCTCTAGAGTTCTTATATTTCTTCAAAGATGATTTGGACTTTATACCAAGGCTTGAAGCTGTCATTTTCATGTTTAGAATGGATAAAAAACATAGTGGGCTCATGCTTTAATGATTAAAAATTTTTCAAACTCGTCCTCCACACTACATCTTTGATTTTCCTTTGAAATTCAACACGACTTCTTAAAGTAGTTGAGATTTGAGTTTTTCTTGCTTCAACAGGCCACACGACGTCTTAGAGTTTCTCTCAAAACTCCACACAACGTCTTAGACCTGAACCTAAAAGTTCCAAAAAACTTTGAATAAACACACGACATCTTGGGAAGATGGATCATAGTGTTTTGGTGCCTGGCGCATGACAACTTGGAGAAAGTCTATTTTTTTTTCACACCGTGTCTTAAGGGTGTTAGCTAGAGTTCAAAATTTCTATGTATTAACACTCGACATCTTGGACATCAGTGTCATATTCTACATGACGTTTTGACCAGTGAATGTAGAATTTAAATATTTTGTGCTTAATACTTGTAAATTAAAAATTCTCAAGTATACATCAAGTCAACATTAGGTATTCATCAAATCATGATTGTATACTTATATTAATAGGTTATGCACAAATTACATATTATAACTAAATTATGAATTTGGAATCATAAAAATATAGGATTATAACAAATGGTTAGCATCCTCTTTGGTTAGGAAGCAACTTATCATATGTTGTACATGCTTCAAGCATATCCAACTGGTTGTTCATTTTCAGATTTAATGGCTAAATGTGTTAATATTTTATCTAAAATGTGGATAGTTGTGTCTCACATCTTTTGAGAAGATAACGTAGTAACTGATTTTCTTGCCACTTATGGTCGACTTTGCAATTTGGAGCAATGGTGGAATTCTTTTCCTCTCTTTTTCGGCTTGATTTTTTATTTAAATTTGGTTGAACAGTTTCGCTTTGTTTAATTTTGGTTTTTTCCATTTGTTTCAACTTGGAATTAGCTTTTAATTTGGCCTTGCCATTTTGTTGTTGTTTTGTATTGAACATTTTTATTTTCATTTAATAATACTTAAGGTTAGCAAACATGAAGAAGTCACATTTGTAGTGTCAACCTAATTGAAATATTGCATTGCTGTTACTTATTTTACATGCTCTATTTCTTATATATATATATATATATATATATATGATAAGTTCTTAACTTAACAACTTCTGATCTTGATCCTAAATCCAGTTAGATGCTTTAAACTTGAACAATGAATAAACAATGAGCTAAGAGGGCCAGGTGTATGCCTAGCAATGATCCTTCGACACTCAAGTCAGTAAAGGATTTGCTTATGCCTTTGGACTCAATGTGAATCCTTAGGAAAATATGTATTTAGATAGTTTAAGGTTTAGTGAACATACCTGAATAGGTTGACATTACGTAATATATATAATAAGTTGCGGAGCCATGTGGCACATTATAAGTGGTCCATATGACAATGCTTGTGATGAGTAGGGCCTTCTAGTGCGGACTTTAGTTTACCTTTGGATGGCCCATATCGTTCCAGGCCCATTTTAGGTAGACACATATCAGTGGCCCCCTTTGTTCATAAGAGGGTGAAGAGTTCTATGAGCTGGGTCCTCTGTTTGAATAAAAGTACTATTTTGAAGTAGGTGCTTCGTGTATCTTCTTCGAGGGATAAGCCTCGCTTCTTCCTCTTTGAGGTATGTGCTTCACACCCTCCTCTTCGAGATCTAGGCTTCGCACCCTCTTCTTTGAGGTGTATGCTTGGCTCCCTCTTTTTAGAAGACTTTACTTTGCGCCTTCTTCTTCGAAGGCTTTGCTTCGTGTCCTCTTCTTTGAAATACATAATTGTCTTATGACAAGTCATGTCTTCATTTATTAAAATTTGCTGAGTGTCACACATTAGTTTTGCAATGGTCTAGAAGATGAAAAGTCTTCTAGAATAGCTTTATATACTTTTAACCAGACCTGTCACTTTCTTCTTTTGACTTTTCTTCGGCAAACAATTTTCTTCTTCGCTATTACTCCCCAAAACCCTTTTCTTCTTCGTTCTTCTATTTCCAAAATCTGCTCTAATGGCTAAAACACGTCCATCTTCTAAGTCTTCATCTCTCAGCAGAGAGGAATTCATGGTTTCCACTCTTGCTCCTGCCTGGCGACAGGTCGTACCCAGATCCAAAGTGGACTGGGGAGTGGTTCAGCCTAATCTGGACCGTATTTCCTTTGTATCCATAATAACTTTTCCTTCTCTAGATCATCACATTGTCCACGATGATCTTGCTTTGAATATCCCTGTTGGACCAAGGGATTATGTGTTCTTTTATGATCAGATGATGTGAGGCCTCATCCTGAATCCATCTAATTTTTTCTGCCAAGTCTTTAAACATTTTGGTGTCCTTCCTTTCACCATTACTCCCAATTCCATTCTTGATATTTATGGATTCGAAGTGTTGTTTTATTGTTTATGGATCCATGAACCTTCGGTGAAACTGTTCCAACTCTTTTACCAGTTTTCTTCCAGTCAAGGCGACACAGGCATGTTTATGTCTTCAGGGAGGCCACACAGGAGGCTCTTTGCTTCCAAACCAAACAAGGCTAATAATTGGAAGTGAAAGTTCTTTGGTCTTCACTATAATGGTGACTAAGAAGAGGGTCTAGGCTTCGATGGTGATTATTGCGAGCCCTACAAGCTCTACCCAACCCACCCTCCCCCCCTAACTACGGTGGAAAAAGAACATCTTTCGGTGTTAATCAACATTAAGGGGTTGGTTAACTTAGAAAAATTATGGAAAAGTAGCTTCTTCCTCGACAAGGATGGGTGCCCTACGGTGCCTACCTGCCTCGAGGCTATAATAGTTAAGTTTTCAAACATCACTTTTAACAATGACATCCTCTGTATGCTTTCTGACCCTTATCCATTTTGTGCAGAAACCCTAGTAAAGCCTGTTAATGAGGACCTATGGGTGATGCTTGGGATGGGAAATCTTGATGATAGGGATCAGGCGCTGGTTCCTCAGTTGAAGGTAGTACTTCCTGTTCGGGACCTTTCCTCAAGGCAACTTCACCCTCATACCAAGGGAGAAGTCCAGAGGGCCATATTACGTCTTCGCTTGGAAGAGGTCGACTACCCTCACCTCTCCTATTATTATCTTGACATGCCCAAGGAGACCATCCCCAAGGCTTCTAAAGAACGCCCTTCCTCTACTTCTCATCCTCAACTAAAGCGCAAGGTTATGATTGAAGAAGAGGACGAAGAGTGTCCTAGCCCTAAGGTGGCTAAGCATAGGCTAGGGAAGGTTCCCAAGTCACCCACCATAAAGATTAAGCCTCCAAAGACTGCCCCCTCTGCTGCCCCAGCTCCTTCACCTATTGCCGAGGCTATGGCATCCCCTTTGCCCTCCTCCTCCACTCGCCCTAAGCATCCATTTGGGTTTGAAAAGAAGAGGAATTACGAGTCCTTACCCCAAACCAAGATTTCGAGGAGAAGATACTTCATTTGCCTCGATTTCAGAAGCGGGCAAGGGATGTCCTGGGGATGATGGAATCCCTTGCTCCAGACCAAGGTACATTTGATCGATACCTCAAGAACTTCTACTACCACTTTACTGTTGGATTCGAAGAAGATCATCTTTTAGAAATCTACTGGTTTCTATTTAATAAGGAGGAAACAATGATGAGAGATTTCTTAGAGAAGACTTTTACTCTTCCCACTGCTGCACGCCTAGGGAGTCCATCGAACGCTCATGCTTCTCCTCTACCTTTAGGTAATTTATTTGATTCTTTATATAGTTCGTCCTCTTCCTCTTCCTCTTTTGATTCTCAGGAGTTTCTTGAGATTCGCGAGGGGCTAACTAGGCCTCAATAGACTAAGCCATATGTTGAGGCTGTGTCTTCTGTAGAGGCCAGACCCCTTCGAGTGATCGTTCCTGATGACAAAGGAATGGAGAAGATGAAGGTAAAGCATTCTGCGAGGAGGCCTAGCGAAGGGCTGGTGAGTCACTATGTTGATTTCCTCTAACTTGTGTTATTTAGCTTTATGCTAACTTTTACTTATTTTTTGCTTCAGTGAGTCATGTACCTTTTGAAGAGCATTCTGCTTCGGAGGACTAGGATCCTCCCACTTTTTTTGACCCTGCTTAATTAGCTTCGATACCCGAGGTAAAACTTTGTTTTTTGCTTTGACTTAACAATATTCACAATTTGATATTAACCTTTTTGCTTCTTTAT
>CAOJBK011673285.1:0-19119 GCA_948294925.1 Codiaeum variegatum
AACAATAATCCATTGTAGCAACTGCATCCCAAATCCTAGATTAAGGATTTAGCTACTCATATTTAAAAAAAAAAAACAAAATCAAAATTAAATCTAAATAATATTCCAAATATAATCTTTGAAATAAAATAAAACAAATCAAAATAAAAGAGAATTAAAGTTTAAAAAAAAAAACTTTTGAAAAAACTTGAAGCGAAGAAGTCTTTCACTCCCAATCTTCCAAGAATTTTCAATTATTGTGAATGGAGGCAAGAATTAGTGTTTTGATAATTAATTGATGGAGGCTCCTTAATCTCTTAGAATTAGGATTTTTCTATGGATTTTTTTCTTGCCTAAAATACACTTCAAAAGCTTAAAAACAGAGAAAAATCTTGTAAAACTCGTAAGTGCAATTATACACAGCCTGTGCATACTTTCCAGCTTGACTATGCTAAATTTTCAGCACAATTTGGATAGCTTTGAATTCATTGACACAGTCTATGTAAAATTTTTAGCACCGCATGTGCACAACTAAAAGCTATCTTTTCCACTCTTTTTTACCTCCAAAAAGCTCCAAACTTCAATTCTTTGATTCCAAGCTTTTTCAATTGATCTACAAATACCATTCTTCTCCAATTTATTCTGAAAAATACTTGAAAACTATAAAACACTAAAATAAAACATAAAATTGAACAAAATAAAAATAACTAAAATAAATAACACAATTTGGTATTAGTCTCAAAAATCTATTAGATATTTACCATAAATTGCTTAATGAAATATATCAAAATTTAAGTACATCAATGGCTTGAAACAAGCACTAAAATAATGACATGAAAAGTTTGATCATACGATGATCACAAGTGGTTTCAAAATCAACGAATATGACAAATGTGTTTATGTCAAAGAGACAGAAATTAGCTATGTAATTTTTTATCTTTAAGTTAATGATATGCTCATTGTCAAAAGTAATGAGCACATGGTTAAATCTACCAAGGATATGTAGAAGTCTAAATTTGACATGAAAGACATGGGTCTTGCTGATGTAATTTTGGGAATTAAAATCTCAAGGACTTCAAAATGACTTATTTTGAGTCAAACTCATTATATAGATAAAATTCTTGGTCAATTTAGCAAAAATTATACAATCATATCAAGAACTCCTCTAGATACAAGTGTACATCTCTCAATGAATAGAGGAGAAGGCATTTCTCAAGTGGAGTATGCTAGAGTTATAGGAAGTCTAATGTAGTTAACCAGTTGTACAAGACTAGAACTAGCGTATACAATGAGAAAACTTAGTAGATATATAAGTAATCCAAGTGTGGATCACTGAAAGCTATCGTAAGAGTACTTAAGTATCTTCGATACTCTTGAAACTATAGGTTGCACTATACTGGAGAACCAACAGTATTAGAAGGATATTCTGATACTAATTGGATCTTATATATGAAAGATTCATAATTTACCAGTGGCTATGTGTTTACACTAGCTAGTGCAGTCGTGTCGTGGAAATCCTCCAAACAAACAATAATCGCTAGGTCTACAATGAAATCAGAATTCATTGCCTTTGACAAATGTGGTGAGGAAGCAAAATGGCTTTGAAATTTCCAAGATGGTATTCCAAAATGGCCAAAACCTGTGTAGTCAATATGATATTGGAAGGGCACAAAATAACATGTATAATGGTAAGTGTAGATACATTCGTCATACATAATACCATTAGAGACAACTAATCTCTATTAGAGTTATTTCCATTGACTATGTAAAGTCAAAGGATAACATAGCGGATCCATTAACCAAAGGGTTAAATAGAGAATTAGTGGAGAAGTCATTGAGGGTAATGGGACTAATGCCTATTAGTTGAAAGGTCATTACAAAGGAAACCTAACCTAGTTTACTGGAGATCCCAAGATCTAGGTTCAAAGTGACAACCTAATGGTAAGACACCTAGTTAGATCAATGAGAGAGAAGTGGAGCGCTTCAATAGGAATTGTTTAGAGAATAATTTTTAGAAACTTTTACAGAATCAGGCAGATGTTCAGAGCCAAAATGAACATAACTATGAGAACTAAACAACATTAGAATAGAATTCTATATGTAATATATCATCATTTATACGAACCGCAAAACATTTAAAAGACATCACATCTACTGATCAGCCAGTATAATAAATATATTTCATAAGGGAAGGTTCAAAGGGTAACACCTAGCTATCCTATGCAGGTTTTGATTTGATGAACTCAATCAAGTTAAAATGTTTTGGTGTCAAAACTCAGCAATTTTTGTTTTGCTACCAATTTTTATTAATGTGGGGATTGTTGGAAAAATTGCATGATTTTTTGCTTTTCTAAGCCACATTTTGAGTGGGTCCCACTTGGTAAAAGTGAAAGGTCTTGGATATTTCAGATTCTATGACATGAGAGTTTCGAAATAATATATTAAATGCTCAAAATAATGGTTTAGTGAATGAGAAATTATCTCACAAAGTTATACATTTAATATGGCCAAAATGGTGGAAATGTGAGTTAATCCCACATTAGAAAAAGATGAAACAAAATTTGGGTTTATATATAGACTTCCATTTTATAGTGGATAACAAGCTTTTAGGGAGAGACTCTCTCCACGCACGCAAAGGGGGCACAAATTTCGACCAGCCCAAGTCCAAAAATTACACTCATGTTCGTACATCCCGCGTACACGAATGTCAGTCCAAAAATCATGGGCCTAAACAAGCCTAAATTTTTGCTCTTCTTCTTTTGAACTAGAGAAAAATTGCTTGGGCACGGGTTGTGCCAAACCGAGTTCTGGCCGTTTGAATCACTAAGGTTGTGCGCCTCACTGCTTCAATTTTAAAGGAACTGCACGGCCTAAAAGGCTCCTGCACGAACCCGTGCGGATGAGCCTTTGGCCTGTGCGCTTTATTGGACTGAAATTGAAAAAATTGTGCAATCTACACTGCCTGAAAGGTGATTTTCATGGACCATACGGATGGGTTTCAGGTCATGTGCCTTACTGCAGTGGCCAGATACATAGTTTAAAATCATAATAAATTTTTGTAGCTCCTATTTTAATGAGATAGATTAGGAGTTATAAGAGATTTAAATTGAGGTTTAAATTTTTGTAACCCCAAAATCTCCCCATGTCTATAAAAAGGTGGCTCATTCATCATTTTGGAATCATCAAAAACACAAGAAAATCCTAGAAATTTTTTTACACTTATTTTCTGCATCTTCAAACTCTCTGATTGAGTTCATACGCTGCAAGATTTACCGTAATTCCCTACTATTTTTGAGTAATGGAATTAACACTCATTGTATCCTTGAAAACAAACATCAATTTACTTACAGCAAGAATAAGTGGTAAATTCGTTTTAAGGAAACTAATTCTTTCAGGCATTGAGTTTCCTTTCTCTCTACTTATTTTATATTTATAAAATTGTTTTATTTTATATTTTATCTAACCAAATTTTCTACACTTTTCAATTATTTTTATGATAATTATAATTGGTTATATTAACAAATTTTCTGCATGAATTTCTTGATATTATAGTAATTGAATTCGTTTCAATTTTTATCAAAAATTGCTGCTGCAATTTTAATTATTCTCTGTTTAATTTTACTGTTGTAATTTTAATTATTATTCATTTTGTTCTTCATTCTATTTTGTTTGTAATAATCCAATTGATTATAATTATAGTTGTCATTTCAATTTCTTATTGCTTAGTATTTTTTTTTTTTTGTAGCTTGATTTCTAATTACAGAATTTATTTTTTATTGCTGTAATTTTTGTAATTACAGCTTATATCAATATCTAATATTTCCTACATATTTAAATTCTATTAATTTGCTCTACATAAATAACACACTTGGTTTTATGCGTAGGTTATCTAAAAACAATCGACGAAAAGAAAATCACATTAAAGAGATTAATCTTAGTCAACATAAAAGTTATTATTATTATTTTTCATTATTTTTAATTATGATTATAATAAATAATTTTAAATTAGATTATAATTAATGTTTATCGTATCTTTTCAAAAATTTGCAGGGTAAAAGAATTGTAATTTTGAGATGGAAAGATGATATAAACTGATTGAATTTTGAGATGGGAAAAGTGTACACAGTTAGCAGTTCAAATACGTACTGTAACTCAATAAATGGTATAACATGTTATTGATTCAAATTATTTATAAATAATGAATAATTTACACTAATAATTCAATCTATTTAGTATACTATTAAGGCTAAGTACTCCCAACTAAATACAGTTACTTTAAAAGCTTCAAATCCTAAATCTTGAAATTCTTTGATGCCACATCAAATTCAAAAAAAAATAATAATAATAAGATAATGAGGTAATTAAATTAAATCATAAATATGAATTCAATCACAATAAAAACTTTAATTGTAACTCTCATCCGATTTATCTTTCCCAACAGTTTACTTCATAATAAGTTAATGAGATAATTAAATTAAATCATAAATATAAATTTCAATCACAATGAAACTTTAATTGAAAGTAACTCTCATCCCATTTATCTTCCCATTGGTTTTAATTGAAAGATAAAACTGATTCCTTTTTTTCCTCCCTTCACATTCTTTAAAGTCCCATCATCAAAGATCAATTGCAACCCCTACCATTTCATCTTTATTTCATCTTCCTCCATCTGAGAATGTTTGAGTTTATTGAAACCCTATGATTTTCATTTTAATTTTTTAAAAGTAATTTTGCTTCAATATGGGATTGACTATTATAAAATTGCTTACAATCTTCTTTTTCTCTAACTCTTTTCTTTGTTGTAGGTCATTCCTAATGATGCGGAGGCCCATTCGGCAGTTTAGGTCCCGTTTGACAGTTTCGGCAGTTTGCGGCAAAAAGTCTGAAATGTCGGATTTTGGCGAAGTTTATGTGTTTTCTGATTGAAAACGGGCCCGCGAGCAAAAATCACGGCTATGCCGTGAGGTCCGCCCTGTTTTGGCCAAATTCGATCGTTTCGGATTTCAAATTTGGGTTTTTCAGTTTTACTTATTCCGCAAGTTATGTTTTTTCATTATTTTATTTATGTTTCCTTTTCATGTTAGAGTTGGGATTTTTCCTACTATAAATAGGTGTTATTAGGGATAATTTTGGACAGTTTTTATTCAATTCAGAAATAATTCAGTTTTCAGCGTTTTTACGCATCTGTGTGTTTGCTGCTTTTGCACTCTTCCCTGCGTCACCTGATGTGAAAGTTCATTTTACATTCAGCATTTTATAGAAACACGGAGTTCTAGAAAATGTCTGAAAGTAGCTATATCGTATGTAAATTGAACCTCTCGTTGAAAGTTGAACCTAACATTGTGTGATTTTACTCTAATTTCTCTAGATTTGCAGGTCTTCTCTGCGCTCATGTTCGTCACTTTTTAGCAAATTGAATCATGGTTTTGATGGTTTTGATGTTGTTATAAAGAGAGGATACAAGATTCAAAATATAACCTGATTTTTATTTTTAAAATTTTTGGTCTACTTGACTTTCATGGCTTGTAACAATAGAGTGTGAACCATTTGATTTGTTTCTTATTGGCCAAATCGTGAACTTCATGCATTTTCATACATTGATAATCCTTTTTAATGCAAATTATACAGTAAAATTTGCACTAAAAATTTATAATATAAATTATCCATTTTACAGTAAAATTTTGGCATACTTATAGTTCTTTAACTAAAATTTCTATACTCATGTTTTTTACAATGATGATGAACTAATTACATTCTTATATTTGTTAATTGAATAGTTGCCACTTGTATTAAATTTTCCTTATGATGTACCTTTTTCCAACCAAATGATTAATTCAAAGTTCGTTTCATGCTACTTAGATAACATTGGATGTTAAGTTGGAGTTAACCCAGTCCAACAACCAGAAAAAAAAAAAAAAAAAGGAAAAATATAAAAATGTTCACCTTCTGTTACAATTTTTTAATTTATGAGAAATTTATGAATTTATACTATTCCATTGTATTCAAATACTTTTTTGTATAGTAGCATTATGATAACATTATGAATGTTATGAATTTTCATGATAAAAAATAATAGCTTGTATTGTAGATTTCCATTTTACACTCTCTCTATTTTATGGTTTTAATATTAATAACTTGTGAATGATTTTATATTTATGAAAATTACTTAATATTATATTAAATATTTAATTATAATTTTAGTTATTAATTTATCATATTTTTGAACAAATATCTAATAAACTTAAACTAAAACTAATTTTTTATATTAATTAGTTTATTAGATAGAGTATGAGTATGTCAATGAGAAGAAAAATACTATGAAAATAAGGGTTCAAACAGGAAAAACAAATTAAAAATAAAAAAACTAAGTGACATTCACATATTGTCCATAAAATCCCAATAACATTTATAAGAGATTATAATATACTTAATGAATCATTAAGTAAAATGAAGAAATGTCAAAAAGAAAATTGCGCAGAGTGCAAGTTATGCATATGGTTATTATTATTTACAGAGACACTATATATTGATGATGTTAAGGGATTCAAATATGAGAGTATCAAGAAAGCACATTTGCATAAAATGGTAAACTTTACAAGTAAAATTAAATATTTTTTTTGTTTTTAATATGTTACAATGGCTGACTTCTATATCTATGAATAGAATATAATAGAAAGATTAAATTTTCAATTTAACTATGAATTGAAAAATTCAAGTGTTAATAATTAATTTAAATATAACTATTTGGTACAAATTTATGAACAATCTAAATTTATTTATTTAATGCATTTAAATCATAATATTAATAGAATTTTAATAATTTTTTATTAGATATTTGTACTTCATTATTAAGTTTAGTTTACTAATAATTTTTCCAATTAATAATTTATTTAATAAAATAATATTTAAAATTTTTGAAAATAATAAAATACAATTTATTTTAAATAATAAAATCTGATTATAATAAGAAAAAGAAGATAATGACATTTATTTAATATTTTAAACTATATACATCAATGTTGAGAACTTTTTTTTTTTTGAAAATAACATTTATTGTAATCAAATTATTTTTTTAATAATTTTTTTATGAAGTGATTTTAATAATTTAAAATTAAAATGTTTCTAAATAATTTACCACTTTAGTTTTTATGGTTATTGAATATATATAAAATTAATATAATTAATTTATGAAGGTTTAGGTAAGAATAAAAATATATAAATAGGAAAAATATAAATAAAAAATTAAGTCTATTAAATATACATTATATTATGATAAAATATAATTTAAGTTTTTAAACTCAAAATTATGGGATGGTAAATATATACACATTACATATACAACGGAAAATTTTGGTAATGTGTGAAGTACGTTCTTGAAATAAATAGTAATTTAAAATATATATTATATTAGATTCAGCGCTTAATTTTTAAAACTTAATTATTAGATTTATCAAATATTCTATCTTTAGTTTATAAATTAAATACTGATATATTAATTTTAAATACTGAATAAAATTATTAAATGTTGAATATTTTAATTTTAAATACTAAATGAAATTAAGTGAGTTATCAAATATTACCTTAGTCCATTTAAGAATTTCTGTCAATTATATAATTCAACTAAAATTCAACAAACTCTACTACCATATAGAGACGTTTTACGTTATAATTTGTCTCCTGGTGTTAGAAGCTAATTTTATTATCTCAAACGTTCACATATTCTTGTAATTAATCATTTCGATGATTTGATAAATAAATGCTTGTGTTTTTTTATAGAAGATTTGATTTGATAGTAAATAAACATATAAGGGAAGTATAATAAAATTTTCTTTGTCACAATTGACTAATCAATATGAGAGATGGATCGCTGATAATTTTTTACACGACATGATAACATGAAATGAATTCAATTTAAAATTATTAGAGAAAATACAAATACAACGCGACATGAATATGATAACTCAAATCTCACATGTATATAATACAATTTTATCAAATTATTTTATTTTTCATTTTTCACAAGAATTTGAATCATAAGCATTAAAGAGTATCAAACTTCAATTCTGTTATAACTGATGGAAGAAGGAATGAAATTTAAAATCAGAGTTTGAATTCTTTTTTTAAATTTAAATTGTATAATTCAATGAGATACTTGTAAAAATATTACAGAAATACAATTGATGATTATATACTTATTTTTTTAACAGTAATATAATAACTCAAATCTAATTGTGTTAAATTCATTTCCTTAGAAAGAAAAAAGAAACCCTAGCAATGAGTGAACCTTCTGCCGCACTAGGCAAACCGCCATCCCCATCACACCCTAATGATGATCGAAATATCAAAAAGGCTCATGTTAGGGATGCTTATGGGATTAATAAGCCTATGGATCATGATGGTGAACCTTCTGCCCCACCAGTAATGTCTTTTAGAGACAAACTTATGCAATCTAAGACCTTGGCTTAAAAGAATCTTTTTAGGAATGACTATTCGATTTAAATTAAGCATAAGGATGTTTTGATTGACAAGTCTAGTGATATTCCTTCCATCGCGTTTTCAGATCGTGTGAGAAGTGAATTGACTAAGCCATGGAAAAACACTACTATTATGAGGCTGCTTGAACATAAGATTGGATATAAAGCATTATGCTCCAGATTGGAAAAAATGTGGAGTAAAGTGGGTCCTTATCTAGTACTGGATTTAGAAAAAAATTATTTTTTTTGGCCAGAATGTCATCTAAGGAGGATGTGAATTACGTGCTAACTAAAGGCCCTTGGGTGATATTAGGGAGTTACCTTGTGGTACAAGCATGGGAGCCTGATTCTGATACTACGAGTACTCGTGTTAAATTTGTCATTGCGTGGATCAAATTGCCCAGTATTCCACTCCATTATTACCATAAAGGGGTACTCAGGCTTTTGGAGAAATTGATTGGGAAGGTGAGAAATTTTGAGTACAATACAAAATTGGCTGCTAGAAGCAAATTTGCTCATATTACGGTTGATGTGGACTTAGAGAAGCCTCTTTTGTCATAGTTTTCTTAGATGGGAAGAAGAAAAGTATCGAGTATGAGAGTTTGCCTCGAATTTTCTATACGTGTGGAAACTATGGTCGTTTAATGGAGGAGTATACTGAGAGTAAGGAACAAGTTGATAAGAATGATGCCTAGGAGAACGAAGTAGTGCAAGCTTATATGCCTATGTAGGGGAGTAAGATTGATGACTCTGAGAGGCTGAAGTTTAGTCTCGAGATGATTGCTACCAAGAGGAGCATGCCTAAACAGAGTAAAAATGCCTAAACAGAGCAGCTGAACTTCGTGAAGGTTCTAGGCAACAAATTTAGAGCCTTACAGGAATTGGCTGATGAGGATGTTGAAAAACAAAACTCAAAGGTTGAGAAAGTGAATGCTAGAAGATTTGTAGGGTCTCATTCAGTGGCTTAAAGGCCTCATTACAAAAGGTGACCAGGTAAGAATCCTATATCAGATGCACCAGCCCCACCTACTATTCCTATTGTGAACAATACCATACAACATAAAGAGGTTGCTTGTAGAACACGTGCCTCCTTACAGACCTTTACCCAAAATCATAATGTTGTTACTGATCACTTAACTTTAAACAAGAAGAATCATTATGTAGTGGTAGTGTGGACTGAGAATGCGGCTCCCTCTTCTTCTTGAAGAAATGTTAATCTTCGTGTTTCCCATGGGCTAGAGCTTTCTTTATCAAAAATCAATCCTCATAAGCATTTCCCTCTTAACTTTGGCCTCATAGAGTTGAATGATGATGGAGGGGGGAGAATGATAGTGATTACATTCAGGAAAGTGATGTTGGAGACGTTAGGTCTGAAGATATTGATGATTCGGCATTTGATGATATCAGTAAAGTTCCTAAGACTCAATGATGAGTCCCTTCTTTTTTCTCATCATTTTTATGGGTTTCAATTATGTTTTGGAATTGTCAAGGAGCATCTTCAGCTGCTTTTAAGGGTGCTCTCATGAGTATTTTCCAGAAGTATAACCCTGGAATTGTGGCTTTGTTTGAACCTCGAATTAGTGGGCAATTTGCTGATAAAGATATAAAATATAGTGACTTTCCTTTTTCTGACAGAGTTGAAGCAATTGGTTTTTAGGGTGGTATCTAGGTTCTTTGAAGGGAGAGCTTGTCTTTTGAAGTGTTAGAGAACCACAAGTAATTTGTTCATCTCATAGTGACTGATTCCTTAAACAATAAGTTTCTTCTTACTATGGCCTATACTAGTCCTTCCTCTATGGGCAAGCAAGGTTTATGGGACAATTTGCATCGATTTGCTTATACCATCAATTCTCATTAGCTGATCGGGGTCAATTTTAATGCGCTTCTTCATTTTGGCGATAAAAGATGTGTTTCCAATCATCAATTAGGTGTGCAACCTCTTTTTTAGTTATTTTTACTCTAATAATTTATATGAGTTGTTTTTCAAAGGCCCAAAGTTCACTTGGTCTCGGGGAAATCTTTTGTAAAAGCTAGATAGGTCTTTTTATAATGAAGGCTGGTTTGAAAATTTCAAAGACGCTATTGAGCTTCATTTCCTTAAAGTGTGCTCTAACCATCGCCCCATTCTAGTTCAGTATGCCAAAAGGCCAGTTTAACTGATTGGTCCTAAACCTTTCAGGTTCTTAGCTTCTTGGGTCATCCACGAAGGTTTTAATGACTTAGTCATGGAGGCTTGGAGGGTTGATATCTCATTTTCTACTGTTGTTTCTGAATTAACAATGGGTTTGCAAAAGTGGAATTATGAGGTTTTCGAGAATATCTTCAAGAGGAAAGCTAAGTTACTAACTCACTTAGGGGGTATTTAGAATGCTCTAGAATTTCACAATTCTCGCAACTTAGAGGCTTTTCAAATGGAGCTTTCAAAGGATTTTGAGATGGTTTGCTTGAAGGAGGAGATGTTATGGCAACAGAAGTCTCGGAGAGAGTGGCTTGCTTATGGTGACAAAAATACCAAGTATTTTCACCAAAAATTATTCAGCATAGAAAGAAAACTAGAATTGATGCGATTCAAGATGAGAAAGGTAACTGGACTCATGAAGCTGATTTAATTTTAAGCATGCCATTGATTATTTCAATAATTTGTATTGTGAGGATGTCATCTCTAGACCTCAGTTCATTGTTCATGGTTGTTTTCCTTCATTAACGGACAATGTGTTGAGTGTTCTTACTAGAAGGGTTGATGATGATGAAGTGCGAGCGACCATTTTCAGCATTTAACCTCTCAAAGCCCCAGGTAAAGATGGCCTAAACCCTTTTTTTCTTTCAATCTTAGTGGAGTGTAGATAGGGAGAGTGTATATGTTCTTGTTTGTAATGCTTTCCTTAACAGTATAATACCAAATCCTATTAATAGCACCTTATTGGTGCTTATTCCCAAGGATGATAATCTGTGCAATATGAAACAACTTCGTTCGATCAATCTATGTTCAGTGACCTATAAAGCTATCTCTAAGGTCATTGTTAATAGAATTAAAGATTTTCTTCTTGATATTGTGGGGTTGATGCAGTCTAGTTTCATTCTGGGTAGACACGTCTTAGATAAGATTATTATTACTCAAGAGGAGGTGCACTCTATGAGAAGGAAGACTTGGAAAAAAGGGTTCATGGCGATTAAGGTGGATTTTGCTAAGGCTTATGATCCCCTTAATTGGGTTTTCATTTGGGATAGCTTACTTTATTTAAAGCTTCCCCTAACCTTGATTGATCTTATTATGGATTGTATTTCTTCTCCTTCTATGAATCTGTTATGGAATGGCCAGGTCTCAAATAGCTTCCGAGCAAGTAAAGGGCTCTCGCCTTACATCTTTGCACTGTGCATGGAGCGACTAAGCCAATGTATCAATGTTGCTGTGTAGAATGAGTTATGGCTTCCTATGATGATGGGCAGGAATGGGGTCATTATTTCCCACCTTATCTTTGTAGATGATTTGCTTTTGGCTGCTGCTAATCCTTCCCAGGTCCGCAATGCCTTGAAAATTCTCGATTTATTTAGTGCTATATCTGGTGCCCAAGTTAATAAAGATAAATCCTTAGTATTTTTCTCTAAGAATGTTGACTTAGGGAAGGGTAGAAACTTGAGTTTTCAGTTGGGTATTCCTCTCACTTCCAACTTAGGAAGATATCTGAGAGTGCCCATTATCCATTCTCGTGTAGGGAAGAACACATATAAAGGAATTTTTGATAAGGTTGAGTAGCCTTTTAATGTCTGGAGTGACCTGAATTTGTCCTTTATAGGTCGTATCACTCTGGTTAATTTGATTCTCCACAACTTACCACTCTACTCCATGCAAACTTCAAATTTGCCTAAGGTTGTGTGTGCGAAGGTGGAGAGTTTGAGTAGATGTTTCCTATGGAGTGGTGCTAATCAAATTAAGAAGATTAGCACTATCAATTGGGAGGCTACTTCTAAGTCCAAAGAGTGTGGTGGTCTTGGCATCAAGTGTTTGAGTTCCATGAATTCATATTTCATGATGAAATTGTGCTGGAGCTTTATGAATCAACAAGATAGATTATGGGTCTAGGTGTTGAAGTCTAAATATGGTAATATTGATTTCTCTTATTCTACCCCTAATGCTAATACCAATAGTTCCTATTTATGGAGAGAAATGTATAAAGATTGTCCCCAAGTTATGGATGGTGTATGTTGGATTATGGGTAATAGGTCCTCAGTTCATTTGTGGATTGACTGTTGGTTGCTTGTTGACCTTAAATTGTTGAATGTGGCTTGTGGTTCTGTTCTTATAGTTCTTATTGAGCAGAAGGTGGCAAGTTCTGTCTCTAAAATGAAAGTGGGATTTGCTGCAAACTTACTTACCAATGGTACTTCTGCTTAAATAGTTGTTGTCAAGCCTCCCAATGATATGGATGGGGATGATATTGCCTTTTGTGGTCATTCAAAATATGGTCTTTTCACAAAAAGGTCTACCTATGTTGCTATTACTTTTGCTGCCCTTGAGTGTTGGCTAGGACTGTGTTTGGGGTTGGAAAGGCCCTCAATGCGTCAAAGTTCTACCCTGGATTGTTGCACATGGGAAGCTCCTCACAAAGGCTGAATTATGTAGAAGACATTAGAAATGATGAATTGTGTGAGAGGTGTGGTAATGATGTTGAGCATGCCTTGCATGCTCTTTACAACTGCCCTGCTATCAAATGTGTTTGGCATAGGTTACTCCCCCATTGAAGTTAGTCAAGCATTTTTTAATTCAACGATGAGTAATTGGATTTTCTCTAACATTCTTGACTCTAGTAACTTTGTGGAGGAAATTCCTTGGAGTGTGTTGTTTGGTATGGGAATCTTTTGCATTTGGCATAACAGAAATAAGGAGATTGTTGAACACTTCTCTTCCTTTACTTTGAGCAATGTTCATAGTACTAAGGCTAAAATAAGAGAAATTTGCTATGTGAATCACTCCATGGACTTAGTGAAGCCTTTGAAGCAAGTTGTGTCTATTAGTTGGTTGCCCCTTGTGCGCAGACCTTGAAGCTTAACACAAATGGAAGCTTTTATCATATAAATGGTAGATTACAAGTGGTCTCCTTCATGATTTGAATGGAGTGTGTAGGGGGCTTTGCCCAAAATATTGGGACTTGTTCCATTACAAGTGCAAAGCTTTGGGGGATTTTACAAGGTTTAAGGCTCGCATGGAACCTGGGCTGTCGTAGAGTTAAGGTGGATAGCTTATGTGTGGTAAACATGTTGAAGGGTGTTGTCTCAAGTTTCTCTAATGCTTGATTAATGAAATTAATAGGTTGCTTCAATTAGATTGGGAAGTCACAATGACTCATATTTTCAGGGAAGCAAACTTTGTTGTGGACTGTATGGCTCATCTCGTAGAGAATTTACGAATCGGTTTTTATAAGTTTGATGATCCTCCAACTGTTGTCCTACCTTGCATTCATCAAGATATGGTTGACGTTGCATATCCCAAGAGCATTTGTGTTTAGTTCATTCTTGTGAGCTATTTTCATGTACCAAAAAAAAATTATTTTCTTAGCTCACTGGTTTTTTTTTCTCAAATGCATACATAATAACTTGACTTGTTTATGATTTGGGTATTTATTCGGTGCACTCAAGCCATTTATAGAAAATTAAATCTAATATTATATTCTTAATTTTTGTTATAAAGAATATTGTTATTAAATTTTTTTTACAAAATACTATTCTTTTAAAATTTATTTTTACAAAAATATGAAATATACATAATATGTATATATATCAAGTATATATCATATTTATGTCATATTTTTATAAAAACAATTTTAGTAAGTAATATTTTTATAATTAATTTTATTTTTTTGGTATCTCTTTGTAAAAATCGCCTTAATTCACACTTCAACATGCATTTTTTTTTCTTATGCCCATTAGGTTTAATCCACATACTAGACTCGTATTGTTTATGGGAACAAACTTTAAATCCAAGCATGAAATATCGAATGTGGATAAATCTATGAACCTAACCATTTTTTGGCCTATGAACAGGTATACCATTAAGATTAAGGAAGTCGATAATGGATTTAGTAAAGTTCATAAATTTCAAATTTGTTTGTTGTTTGGAGTTGAAATTCATAAACTCATTAAAACTCACCATAAAGATTTGAAATTCACATAGAATACAGATTTTTAATATCCATGAATTTTAATAAAATCTATAAATTTCAAATCTCTCACAAATAATTAAAACCAACCCTGACTCAATTTGAGGTCTCGTCGTTGTGCAACTATCGACTATCTCATCGTTGTGCGAGTAATATAGTCTCGTCTTGTGCGAGTCTTTCCTTCTTTTCTCTTCATCTTAATCTGTTTCGCTTCTCTCTTTTCTCCCTCTTTCACCTTTTCTTTTCTATTTTAAATTTATGATGGAAAACATGGAAGAAATGTGTCGGAAAATTTCCTTAGAAGAGCAACCATCCACCGGTCTAAGAATCCCTAAAGATGCCATTGTTGATGAATCAATAGCACTACAATAGTGTAGGGGTCTCCATTGACTTTCGATCAACGCTTACTCGTATTTGCAAGGGTTACACTTGGAGTCTCTCCCAATAGTATTCCCCTATTTCATACTAATTTCTGGATGCAAGTACATGAAATCCCAATTGGTTTTATATCTGATAGTGTTGCAAAAAGTATTGGTGATTATGTGGGTGCTTTTGTTGAATCTGACCCATCTAACTACAAAGGAGGATGGAGAAATTATTTGTGGAAACGTGTATTTCTTGATGTGCGTCGCCCACTGAAAAGAATGATGCAAATTAGAAGAGAAGGGGGTGAATGGTCCTAGGTAAAATTCAAGTACGAAAGATTAACAACTTTTTGCTTATATTATGGGCTATTAGGACATTCAGAGAAGTTCTGTGATAGTCTTTTTAGAAGACCTGATGCTAAGATTATTGAACGTCTTATGGGAATTGGCTACGAGCATCTTCTAGGAAGTTAAATAATGCCTCAAAATAGCTTTTATCGGAACCGCCGTCACAAGCTGACGCTCTAACGAGTAGTACCAATTTTCAATTGTCGTCTGATTCTCATCATGTGCCAAAAATTTCCCAGTTGACAGTTATAAGGGTTAAGGATAACTGCCCAATAGATGAGGGTGAAGGGTTAATGATGGTAGATAACTGCCTAGAGGAAGTTGAAACCGCTAACAAGGACGGTCAAGACCCAAAACAAATTGTTTTGGTGGAAGGGAAACAGTGTCATACAGTGGGTAAAAAAGGAACAAAAGCAATAGGTCAAAGACAAAGTGCCAATCTTGATCAAGCCTCAAGTGAGTTTCAACAACATGGAGAATCAAGTGTTGTTGTCCAACAATCTGATATAGGGGTCACTGCTCCTCCAATCAATCAATGAGCATTATTAGTTGGAATTGTCGTATAGTGGGCAATCCACGGAAGTTTCTTTTGTTGAAGAACCTAGTATCTTCTTGCAAAACCAATTTTATATTTTTAATGGAAGTTCATTGTAATAGATCTATAGTAGAAAATTTTAAGAAAACACTTTGTTTTTTAGGTGTTTTTATGTTGGAGTGCATAATGATGGTGGTAAATTGGCCTTTCTTTGGAAGGAACACTCTACATGTCATTTAATTGCTTTCTCTAATCATTTTCTTGACTTAATTATTTCTTTTCCAAACACAAACTCTTGGAGACTTACATGCTACCATGCTTTTTCTGAAAGGCATAATCGTGCTCAGTCTTGGGACCTTATTTGACAACTTAGTCATCAATCCCTTTTGCCTTGGTGTATTGTTGGCGACTTTAATGATATTATGGCACAATTTGAGAAATGGAGTAGACATAGAAAGCCGCCTCATCTAATTCAAGGCTTCAATGATGCTATATCAGATTGCCATTTGTTTGAAATTCCAATGATGGGATACCCATTTACATGGAAGGAATGTAGAGAAACTTTGGATTTTGTTGAGGAAAAACTAGATAGAGCCTTTGTTACAAAGGCATGGTTTGATCTTTTCCCAGACGGACATGTAATTAATCATAAGGCCCCTTGTTATGATCATAGTGCATTACAAGTGTGTGTATTCCCTACAACTCCATCCTGTTCTAGGATTTTTCATTTTGAAAATTCTTGGATTAGGGAAGCAGATTGCAGATCTCAAGTGGAACATAGTTGGAATGCAAGTACCTCTGCTAACATTGTAGAAAAGATTAAAATTTGTGCACAACTAATGTATTCTTGGGGAGAAAATATAAAAAGGCAATTCAATGGGAAACTAAAGAAATGCAAAGCAGATATTGAGTTTTGGAAGAATTCAGATGCTACTGATGCAAGTTCACATATTCTGACTAGGAAAGAAATTTTAAATTATTTATTATCTCAATAAGAAGATTACTGGTAGCAGCATTCTAAGCAACTTTGGCTTCAAAAAGGAGAAGCAAATACATTATATTTCCACCAATCATCCACCATTCAAAAGAGTAAAAATCATATTACCCAACTGAAGAATGAAGATGGTGAGTGATGTTCGTGGGACACTGGTCTGTAGGATCCGATTATCAATTACTTTTCTAATTTGTTCACTGCTAGCATAGGTGATGGCTTTCCTATTATACAACTTGTTCAAAGTAAGATCATAGTTGTATAGAATGCCATGCTTTCTGCACCATACACGGCATACGAAATTAAGGAAGCAATTTTTTCTATGCAACCTGATAAAGCATCAGGCCTAGACAATTTTAATCTGTGCTTTTATCAAACGTTTTAGGATATAGTTATGGGAGATATTATTGATGCAAGCTTGCATTTTCTGAATTCATGTGATTTCCCTT
The DNA here is from genome assembly GCA_948294925.1 of Codiaeum variegatum. Taxonomy (NCBI): domain Eukaryota; kingdom Viridiplantae; phylum Streptophyta; class Magnoliopsida; order Malpighiales; family Euphorbiaceae; genus Codiaeum; species Codiaeum variegatum. Next base: position 17,297 of record CAOJBK011673285.1, read on the forward strand.
GCAGTATTAATGAAACACTAGTAGTTTTGATCCCAAAGAAACATTCGGTTGAGAAGGTAACTGATTTATGTCCAATTGCACTTTGCAACATTTTCTATAAAATCTTGTTAAAGTTTATCTCAAATCACCTTAGAGAGGTTTTTCATTGTATAATAAGTGAATTCAAAAGTGCATTTATACCAGCTGATTGATTTCTGACAATGTGATGGTAGCTTTCGAAATCAACCATTATTTGAAAAGGAAACAACAAAGAAAGACTGGCTTTGTGGCCCTCAATATGGACATGTCAAAAGCTTATAATCGTGTACAATGGTCATTGTTAAAGGATATGATGATTGGTTTGGGTTTTGCAAATCAGTTTGTCTCTCTTGTCATGAAGTGTGTTTCTATTGAAACTTTAACTGTAATGACTTCTGCTGTGTGTTTGGATCCTATTTTTCCTCAACGAGGTCTCTGTCAAGGGGACCCATTATCTCCTTACTTATTCATTATAGTGGCAGAAGGTCTCTCCCTATCTTTGTTGAATCTAGAACATAAAAGATTAATACATGATTGTAAAGTTGCTCATATTGCACCTGTTATTAGTCACCTTTTATTTACAGATGACACATATCTATTTTTTTGAGCTACTCATTCTAAATTATCTATGATTCTTTAATGTCTCCATGAATATGAAGAAGCTTCTGACCATAATATCAATTATGATAAATCCTCTATCATTTAGTGATAACTGTAATTTATCTTTACAATAAGGTATCAGCTCGATTTTAGGGGTGTTGTTATATGCCTTGAAGTTTCGAAGTCGACCCGAAGGTCTATGGCGAAGATGGAGAGCGAGGGAAGATAGGCTCGAGCTCGAAGGTGTGCTTCGCACTCGAAGGTGTATGCTTCGCACCTGTCTCTTCGAGGGGTATGCTTCGCACCCCGTTCTTTGAAGATTTGGCTTCGCAATCCAGGCTTCGCATGTTTTGTAAAGATGAAGGCTATAACGTGTCGAAGCCTCTTGCAGTATGGACCTTGCTTTTATATATACATATAAAGTACTGGGTTGGTTAGAGCTGGTAGATTAGTTGAACCAACGGTATGGGTCACATGTATATATATATATAGTATACTGTGGAAGGGTAATGTAACTGAGGCAACTAGGATTGAGTTGTACTGGCACTAAGACTCTGGTTTTCTCTGAAAGTAATAGCATACTCTCTGCCCGTGGATTTAGGTTGTTCATTACCGAACCACGTAAATCTGTGTGCATTAGTTTTCTGGTTCTGTGTGATTGTTTTTTCTTCCCTTTCTTGTTTTATGGCTGCATTGTTTTCTAACAATTGGTATCGGAGCCTGGTTGATTGAATTCAAAGCATTGCTGTTGAAGATGTCTTTTAAGAAATTTGAAATTGAAAAATTCAATGGTTCAAATGATTTCACATTATGGAAGGTGAAGATGCATGCTCTTCTGGTACAGCAGGGATGTGCAGCAGCGTTAGAAGGAGAAGAGAATCTACCAGAAACTATGGAGGCAACAGTGAGGGTAGATATTCTGTCTAGTGCACATAGTACAATTCTATTGAGTCTTGCTGATGAAGTTCTGAAGGAGGTGCTAGGGATTAAAATGGCAGATTCATTATGGAAGATGCTTGAAGATAAGTATCAGAAAAAACCCTTAACGAATCGTCTCTATCAAAAGCAGCGTTTGTATAACTTGAGGATGACAGAAAGTACACCTTTGAAGGAGCATGTCTACAATTTTAACCGAATTGTATTGGATTTACAAGGTGTTGACGTTAAAATTGATGATGAGGATCAAGCCTTAATTCTTCTGTGTT
>CAOJBK011673378.1:0-15807 GCA_948294925.1 Codiaeum variegatum
AAAAGTCTTCTTTTAAATTTTTTTAAGAAAAAAATTCTTTTTTCTAAAACAATTTAAAATCAATAAAAATTAAAAAAAAAATGTTTAGAACAAAAGATTGCACACGAAGCAAAATGAAGCAAGCATTAGTATAAATTTTCAATAGAAAAAATCTTGTTTGACAATATGACTAAAATATATTTAATTTCAAAAATAAAAATACATATTAATAAATTTACAATATAAAGTTGATGAACCTTTCTATTACTAATCCAAACACTAGGCAGGAGTTTGTTGTTTAAAGATAGCAAATTATATCTTTTAGGTGGGAAGTAAGTAAAGTTTGTGTGTAGTAAATTATATCTTCTAAATGGGAAGTAAGTAAAGTTTGTGGTAACCCTTAATGAAGCACTCCCAACAAGCACTTCTATCTTCTTACCAAAAAATTTTCAAGACAAGTGGGAGCATTTCTCAAGCATTCTGATGCAACTCCATCATAAGCCTTTATAGTCCTATAGTGCATAATTAGATACCTCCAAAATACCTATAAAAGATTAAATAACATTACATATAAAAATATTTCAATAAAATAGGGGAGGAAGAACCAGACAACAAAGACCAAAGAATAATATACCATTGCTTAAGAAAGTAGTTAAATAAAAATAGCTTTTACTCAAAATTGGAAATAAAATGGACTCAAATGTTCTCTCATATGCATTTAAATCTAAGACTATTGGGTATATCCTAGTTCTTAAAGGCAATTAAATTCCTTCAATTCACAAGTTGAAATATTGAAAATTCCATTGAAAGTACAATAAAGATACTTAGGAACCACTGATCTTCATGAATTTTATCCATTTCAATAAGAAAAATAATGATACAGCTAAGAAATAGATAATTGTTATGTTTTTCCTTGGAGACCAAGTCAACATGTCCGCAGTAGCTTCTATGATTTCTTCAATCAACACATCCTCTAAGACTAGTGACACTATGTATAAAAGCCCTCATGATGCCTTGACTATAAAAGAGAAATCTTTGCCTAATTCTCTCAAGTTTCGTAATACTACTATAACCTCCCCTAGTTGTTATAATAAAAAGAGAATCAAAGAGGAATACACCACTAAGTAGGCTATTATTAAATTTCCCTTAGACCACAAATAGAAATCCAAATTAAGCTCAATTCAAATTATGCTCTCACAAGTCTAAGAGAAAAAGTATATAGTCTCTTAGCTAATTAGGAAAGAAGAGGAGAAAAAAAGAATAAACTGTTGAATAACTTCATCTACCACACTCAGTAAACCTTGAGCAAAACAATTTATCATCATCTAACAATATAAAAGTATTAAAAAGAAAAGACTATAAATGAATGTTATAAATAATTTTTGTTGATCAGTAATGAAAGTCCAACTAAAACCATAAATGATATTGAGATTAGAAAACAATATAGTCAAATAACCACCTCTTATTGGATTCATTCTCTAACAAGAGAGCTATCCATACAATGAGAAATATTTTATTATTCCTATCATGAATAATTGCACTAAGTATGGCTCCACTATGTATTATCTTTAAAAAAATAGCATTAAGAGAAATTATAAATCTGCGACCCCCATAAATCTTCCCTCAATCCATTAAAACAACTATATAAACATCTAAATTTAAACTTATTGTTCGCCCACTTATAAGTATTCAAGATGATGAAACCAAGGGAAACTAATACGTAAAAATTTGCGATGCCTTTATTGTGACTAAGCCTCTACCTTATACAAGTGGAAGGATCCATTGAGTTAGAGGTTAAAGTGGGAAATGATGAACGAACCAGAGAGGTTAAGGTGGAATTATATTGGTACTCAATCTTTTTTCTTATAATTTTTTTCTAGGAAGAACTTATTTATACTTATCTGGCACAATAAGGAGCATTTTTCACTTATGTATGAAGGTATCTAGTCGTCGAGGATTGGCAATTGTCAAGGAATCCCAAGAGGCTATGAGAACCTCCTATCCAATGCTTTAAAGGTAATTTAACCCGCCACACTTATGGATATAGAAAAGGTAGAATCAAAGAAGGTGCCACTAACTGAAGGTAAGGTGAATGAAGAAAAAGTCGACTCAAGTTCGATAGAGGTCGAAAAAGAGGTGAATGAGAGAGTAGGAAAGAATATTTTCTAGAAGATTAAAGAAACCAAGAATGATTTCTCTTGGTCTATAGCCAACTGGTAGGAATTGACCCCAAGTTAATAACCACAAGTTATCCATTTGATAATAAAATGAAGTTAGTAGCTCAAAGAGAAAGGCAACATGACCTGAAAAGTAGATGGAAATAGCGAGGGAAATATAAAAGTTACTTTAGCATGGGGTCATAAGAGAAGTACATTATCCCAAGTGGCTTGCAAATGTGATACTTGTGAAGAAACTGAATGGCACCTTCAGCTTGTGTGTGGAGTTTATTGACCTTAATAAAGCCTACCAAAAGGGAAACTATACTTTTTCCAAGAATAGATTAACTAATTGATTCCATTAAAGGATATGAGTTGTACTTATTTCTTGATGCAAAGTCGGGGCATCATCAGATAATGATGCACCGAGCTACCAAAGAAAAGATTAGCTTTGTCATTGATCAGGGGACATACTGTATAAGATCATGTCGTTTGTGCTAAAACAAGTTAAGGGTGACCTACCAAAGATAAGTAAACAAAATATTCAAGGATTACATAGGTAAGAACATCAAAATCTATGTAGATGACATGATAGTAAAGAGAGGGAGAGTGGAGGATCACCTAGATGATGTGGAAAAGGTGTTTCAAATGCTTAAGGCCTACAACTTGCAACTGAAAATTTTTTAGGCTCTACTGTCTCATACAGAGGCATAGAAATAAACTCAAATCAGATAAAGGCCATTATGGATATAAAGCTAGTGATTAATATTAAATATGTTCAAACATTAAATTGGAGGATAATGGCTTTGGATCAGTTCACCTCATGCTCTGAAAAGATAGGTCAAACTTTCTTTAAGGTCTTAAAAATTTAAAAACTTTGAATGGACAGAATAGTGTTAGAAATCATTCAAAGATTTAAAATCCTTTCTTACCTCACCCCCATTACTAAGCCGACCTATCGAATGAGCATATTTATTTGTATACCTCGTCATTATCTGCTCATCTATTATAATAATAGTTGTTTAAGAGGGAAGAAAACAATATCTAGTCTACTACATCAGTAGCGTCTTGTAAGATGTGGAGTTAAGATACCCACCCTTAGAGAAGCATGCCTTTGCCTTAATCCGAACTGGATAAATTAAGGCATTACTTTGAATTACATCAATTTGTTGAACCGACCTACCTTTGCAGAAGATACTACAAAAGCTGGAAAGCTTGGGTTGGATATCAGAGTGTGCTATAAAAATTAGACAATTTAGAGTAATATACGAGTCTAAGAGAGCCTTGAAAGCACGAGTACTAACAGACTTTGTGGTAGAGCTAACTCCTAATGAGACTAAAGTAGAGATATTATATACAGAAAAAGAAGTATGGGAAATGTTTATAGATGGATATATGGGTAATGAAGGAGCTGGAGTAGGGAAAGGGCCTTACGAGATGGTTATCTAATATATTGTGAGACTAGAATACAAACCTTCCAACAACGAGGAAGATTATGAGGCTCTTTTAGATGTCTTGGCTTTAGCAAATAAGATAGGAATGGAGAAGTTGGTAGTGCACAATGATTCTGAACCAGACGCGAATCAAGTTAAGGGATATGTCAACTTGAATAAGGATGAGATGGGGAAAATATGTCAAACTAGCTAAACAACTTTTGTCAACAGGGTAGAAACTAGGAACTTGGAAAATAAAGTAAGATTCATAGGGATGAAAACAAAGAAGTAGATGTTATCACTAATGTAATTTCTAATGGAAAAATGGGTGAGCTTAAAAACATTTTTATAGCTATATATAAGAATTCCAAACCTCAAATTGACATTATAGGCACTATAAAATGGCAAGGCATTTGGATGAAGCATTTAGTTGAGTACCTGGTTAAAGGAAGATTGCATGAAGAGAGGAAATAAGCTTAAAGGATTATAAAATGGTCTAAAGAATATAACTAGAATTATGGGAAACTATTAAGGAGGTCAAGAATGCATCCTTGGCTAAGATGCACATTAGATGAAGGTAAGTATGTTTAGAGAGAAATTTACAAGTGAATATGTGGAGAACATGAGGCAAACTTAACCATCATAAGAACGGCTCTACTACAGGACTATTACTGGACTACTATATAGGAATATGAAGATGAGCTAGTTAGGAGAAAAAAAATCATGTCAAGCTACTGTGAAAATATAACCAACAACTGAGCTAAATCCTATTAGGTCAAGCTAGCCATTTTTTCAATGGGAGATAGACATATAGGTCAAAACCCTTCATCATTTAGGTAATTGAAATTATTAGTAGTGGCAATTGAGCATTTCTCAAAATGGATTGAAGCCAAAACACTAGCCCTTTATTACTCAGAGTAAAGAATTTACTCCTTTTATATGATTAGGTGATAAGGAGATATGGAATCTTAAAGGTCTTGGTAATAGACAAAGGCAATAAATTTTATTTTAAGTAGTTCAAGACCATGTATAGGAATATGGAAATAGATTTAAGGTTCACCTTAGTTGCCCCTCCATAGACTAATGGATAAACTAAAGTTGCAAATAGAATACTTTTACAAGGGTTGAAGAAAAGATTAGGTGAAAAGAAGGAGAATTTAGTAGAAGAGTTAAATTGTGTGTTATGGAGCTATAGAATTACCCTCAAGTTGCCTATTGGAGAGACACCTTTTTTCTTGATGCTCGAGGTGGAAGCTGTGGTGCTAATGGAGATAGGCCAGTCGTTGTATAGAGTAGAGCATTTCAATAAGATATATCAAGACTTACAAAAAACATATTTGACTTGGATTTAGTAAAAGAAAAGAGATTGGCCACTCAATTAAGGATGGTAGCATACAAATTAAGAATGATGAAGTGCCATAACATAAATGTTTGAGGTTGGTTCTAAGATAACTAGAGGAAATGCTGGAGTAAGGAAACTTTAACCTAATTAGGAAGGGTCTTACAAAATTAAGGAGGTCATCGGGCTTGAAGCATATAAATTGGAAGATGACAAGACTTTCGTTCATTCATGAAATGCTGACAATTTCAAGAAGTTTTATCATTGAAGTACATTATACATTTTATTTCTTTTTATTATATGATTTACTTTGTATTGTTTGCTTAGTTCTAAGAAGTTTTTTTTTTTAATTACCATAACCTTTACAAGTTATCGTGTGTTTTCATCTTATATATTAATAAAAGAAATAATACTTCTTAAATGATTGCAAAACAAGTAATTTCCATAAGTGAAAGATGAAGCTAGCTCCCAAAAGCCAAAGATATCACTAAGGGAGATTGGATCGCCAAAGTCTTAAGCCTCTCCTAAGGGATGAGGTAGGCTACCAAAAGCTAAAGATTTTACTAAGTGGATTTGGCCTTCCAAAAGCCTAAAGTCAATCCCAAAAGATAAGTTAGGCTAACAAAAGATAAAGATTTCACTAAGTGAAATCAACCCACCGAAAGCCTAAAGCCAATCCCAAAGAGTGAGGCAGGCTACAAAAGCGAAAGATTTCACCAAGTGAAATGAGCTAACTAAAAGCTTAACACCTATCCCAATGGATGAGGCAGACCACAAAAGCCAAAGATGTCACTGAGATAAATTCACTCGTCAAATCCTAAAGCCTTGCTCATATGTAAAGGCAAGCTAATAAAGTTGAAAAGAGCTAATCAAATGAGATCATCTCAACAAAGTCTAAAGCTTAGCCTATAGGAAAAGGTAGATTATTCAAAAGCCAGAAGAATTCACTAGAATAAGGCCTGATTGACATTGTTGTTAAAAACTATAAAAGTGCTTTTGGAATTTTTTTTATTTAATTAAATGAATTTTTAAATTTTTTTAAAATTATTTTTTTAAATCTAATTTTGAAAAAAATATTAATTTACATGCTTTTAAAAAAATAATTTTAAATAAAATATAAAAAATTTTATACAAAAGTGATTTTGGCAAAATAAATGCCAAACACATTCGGAATGTGTCAACAAAACTCGAAGTTCCGCCCAAATGTGAGCAATCTTATTAAAACCCAAAAACAAATCATAAGAAGAAACATCATAAATGCAAAAATAATAATAATAATAATAATAATAAAGAAAATTAAAAAAATGGAATATGTTCATTAAAGTGTGAATTACAAAAGGAGAGTGGGTTACATCAATATTAACATGACCCTTCAGAAGTAGGGTCAATAATTACAATAAGATTAGAAAGAGAGTGGTCCCTACCTAAGGTGGGAAAAAGAGAAAGATCATCTAGAAAGCTTCAGTAATACCGTCTCCTTTTTCCCGTAACAGGTGTGTCACCAACCTCATCTCCTTTAGCTTCCTCCTCGTTGGACTCAAGATAGACATCCTTGAGTTTCTCAACTAGAGAATAGATCTGAATTAGTGGCGAAAATATTATCTTTATAACTAAAGAACATCTGTGTATTCATCATTCTTCTATTTAATCTAAAGACCCATGCTCCTTCGAGCTTAGGATAGCTCTTACCGTTGCTTATCCACCCGACTTTACAGCTGTTGATTGTTAAACGTTGTCTGTTCTTCTAAAATTTTGAGACAATCACTGACTATTGACTTTAGCTTTTTTTATTTTCCCCAACTCGTCATTGGCTTTTGCCACTAAGAGCCCTCTGCAATGCCTGCTCGAGCTTGGAGGCCTCATCTTTCACCCTTTGTAGTTCCTCCAACTTCACTTTGTGCTGTTAGTTTAAGGAAGAAAGGCTCAAATTAAAATGTTCATGGAGTTCATAAACCACCGTGGCATTCTAAAAACAAATGAAAATAAAATAGAGGAGAAAAAAAGAAATATTTCAAGAGGATATATGGGGAAATAAAGATAATAGAATAAGAGAAGGGCCAAACTTACATATAAGGAGTTTTCCTTAGCATGTTTGACGATGCTTCACAAAGCTTCATCATCAGTTGGGAGAATCGTCCTAGAAATAAGATCTAAGACAAGGTTTGAATTAGTGAATAAGGCTAAAGGCCCATACTTCAGGTTAATGACCTTACCAAAGTTGAGAACAAAGGCCAGGTCACCTTTAAGGTAGATGCTCTCTTTGCAGCAGTGGAGCATTAGGACTATTCAAATTTATGGTTAATTCAATCCATTTATTCAATCCAATTCATATTTTCTCATAATATGGATTATTATTAAATGAGTCATGGATTGGATTGATCTCACCATAAAATTATGTTGAGTCGAATAATCCATTTGAATTATCTAATAATCCAAGTTCAAGATTTTCATTTAGAATGCTTTCAATTGTTTTTAATTTTGATTTTCATTAAAAACATTTTGATTTGAATCAAATAAAATTTTGAACCACAAATTTAGAGATTTTTCTTCCTAAATTATAATTTTAATTTTTATATTTGATTAAGAAGTATTAAAACAATTTTTTTGCCAAATGGATTAAATAGATTTAATCATTAATTTTTACATGATTTGCACTTGTTCAATATGAATCTCTCAAATCACAAAGAATTAATTTTTTTATGTAATTTACAATATATAATTTTCTTAATATAAGAAAGATATATCTAAAAAAATTTATCATAAATCATAATTTATTTCATTGATAATTTCTTATAAAATTTTTAATATGACGATTTTCCTTGCAAATCAAATCAATGAGGTGTACATATTTTCTAATTAAATAATTTAATATAACACAAACCAATTGAGAAAATGATATATACATATAATAACAATTGATTAACAACTATTTAAACCACATTAAGTGATTACAGTCATCTATAAATAATAATTAATAATTAATGATAAAAATAATCAACTAAAATGATTTAAATTAAAAACCAATTCAATTCATGGATAGTTTCAAACCATTTTAATTTAGATAGATTTAGATTGAATTGGTTGAGAGGACAAATCATGAATATATTTAACTTTTTATATTGGATTGAATTTACATAAAATTCAAGTGGATTTTGACCATAAACACCCCTAGAGAGCATCATTATAAGGGACTTCTTATAAGACATTTGTAGAAGCAATGGAGACCATCTTATCCTTTCTCTTGTCCTTCCTAATAGGAGGGCAAACAATAATTACTTTACTTTAAGGATGAACCTTGGGCTGAGCTCAAAGTGTAGGGGTCAATTTGGTTGTTGTAGAGGAAAGAGTATGAGGATCTATCTTAAAAGCCATGACAATAAGAAGAGCGTTCTTAATCTCTTTAAGATGGTACTTCATGACATTACTTATACCTACACATAAAGCAAGAAATTAAATTTAACAATCACAAAGTCATATGAAAATTGAAGAACGGTAGTTACCAAAATCAAAGTTGATATTGATTCCCTCCTTCTTCATTGTTTTGAAAACCACTGGCAGGAAAAGCCATCACATCCATGGGCAGGTCATTAGCAGGGTTGTCCACCAAGTACAAATGCCCGTCAATCATCCGAGACCTTCTTAATCAGTCCGCATGCCTTGTCCAAAGGTCAAACATCTGGCATAACACCCCTTTCTTCTGACACTTTGGATCAAAAATCCATTTGGCAGGAGTCGTTACCAATCTTAAAGTTCTTAATTGAAAAGGTCGGCTTGAATAATTTTTGACCCTCTTCTTGACAGTGGATGAATTTAAAATTGTAGAGATAGGCATGACTTTGAATAATGCTCTAAGCTCTCTCTCATTCAAGATAATGGTATTCAAATAGGCCACAATGTGACACTTGTGGATGGATTTTACAGGAGTTCAGGTGTATATGAGACAAGGGCCTCATGCTTGTCAAGAAATCTCTAGCTAAGATAGAAGAAACCTGAGGCTAAATAGGTGTCCCTCATAATAATGGTTAGCTCACATACCAGCATCAAGAGTCAAACACTTAAATTTAAGAGGGATCAAGTAGGGTCTTGATTTAATATCTCAATCTCATCGACATCGTCTTTTTTGTCCACTAGCTGCAGACGGTTGTGAGGCCCCAACCTTCATGAGCGCTACGCAAGTCACAAGCCTCTCATTCAAGAAAACCAACTGCATGGAGACAAATTGCATAATGGCATCGATTGATCAGATCTCACGTATGAAGAACCCCCTTTTAAGCTCGTTGGGTACTTGGTGTGTATGTGTGAATCGCCACTAAATACTTTAGAAAATCATTCATTCTCAAAGCGATTAAAAATCATTTTTAACTTCATAAAAATTATTATTTAATGCTAGTGGAAAATACACAAATCTCGATCCAAAAGATAGACTAGAGGACTCATGATTAATACAAATTAGTTGTTTAGAAAAATGTTCATTTTCTAGAATAGTTTTATCTCATAATCATGAGAACTTGGTTAAAAAGTATTTTCGCATGTCACAACGTGAATGGAAACCCGTTAAATGACCGCAATGGTGACGACTCAAAATATATAAATTTTAAAAAAGAATCAATTAAATTTAAAAAAATAGAAAAAAAATGACATAAATAAAATAGAGTCAGCACCAATCGACTTGTTTTAAAGGATCGATCGGAAAACTTTGAGAAATAGGTTCGAAAGTTGCAAATACTCAAGGAAAACATTAAATCGCCCAGGAACTAATTTTCAAAAGTAAAATTTTGTCTTAAAAATGTTATATTTCTTTTATTTTTCTTTTAGTGCATGTGTTGGAAATGCACGAATAAATAAGCGAATAAAAATAATTAAATAATAAGTAAAGGTTAAAATTTTATTTTAAACCAATTTTAATTTTTAATTAAAACCTTTGGGCTTAAATTTTGTTTATTTTGATTACAAGGCCTAAATTATTATGAAAAGTGAAGAAATGAAGATGGTTATTATTATTATTTTATATAATCATTATTATAGATGAATATGGGTTTGTAAACTAACGAACATTTATAATGAAAATAATGAAAGGAAGATTAAAAAATAAAAGTTAATGAATAATGTCCATTTTACAAATTTATTGTTTAATAATTACAAATTCCAAATTATTACAAATTTAAATTTTAAGTCTTGAACCCGATTGCTTTAATTTCTTGATCTTCTCTCATTCGGATTTGAACTTCGAAGTCAATAATCAAAACAAGACTCAAAATCAAATACTATAAATATTTATAAGAAAAAATAATTTTTATTTAATATTTTGCTCAGATTGGAATCTCTTTTGGTCAAAAAATGATTTAAAGGGGCAATAAATAGTTTTAAATTATAAAATGAAATTTAAATAATTTTTTCATCGATTAAAATGGCTTGCGACTCTAAGCTAAACCAAAATTAGATATCAGAGTTTCCAAGTCGTTTCTTTATCCCACAATCGATACTTACCAAATTGAGCCATTTAATTTTTGAAATTTCTATTAAGTTTATTTTGCTTTTTAAAATTAAGCACCGCCACATCCTTAAATAGATTATTTCTTATTTTTTTTGGTCGGGTCCTTCGTCATAGCCTATTATTAAAATATTTTATTGAAAATATTTTTTTATTGAAAACATATTTATAAAAATAATACAATTTTAATAAAAAGAAAACTTTTTAAAGAAAGGATAAAAGATTAATATGAAAAAAATGATGAAGCTTTGTAAAATCTCTTTGCAAAAATATTTTAATATGCACTAAAAAAAAAAATTTTAATGAAGAATCAATTTTTAACTGAGCCCAAAAATTTTAATCAAATTTGGTTTAAAAATATTTAGGAAAACGAAATAAAAAACCTTAAAAAAAAAAAAGAAAATGCCACTCTCTCAACATGTAGTAGCCTCTCACAAAGAGAGTGTCTTGTTCCATTCCGAGCTATTCGAGCCAAGCGTGGTAGCACCTTCACTTTTGTCGAATGCCCTAGTGGAATAAGTGCCTTATTTTAGAAAAATGAAATTAAACTGATAAACCTCACATGTCAAAGAAATGAATACTCATCAATCTAAAATGTGGTTTAATTTAAATAATAAAAAAAAATTATATTTGGACCCTAATGATAAACATAGAAGCACCAGAGTATTTAGTAGGCTAAAGGGCCTTAAATGGTAACAGAAGCAGTCTTCATCTTCCCACAATATCAGAATAAATATCAAAGTACTACATAATATGTTCATACTTTAGAAAAGTTGCGGCAAAGGGAACATTTGTTATGTTATATAGCAGAAAAAGGGAGAGCATATTTTTCAAAAGAGGGGCATCAATTGCATCATATTTTGAACAAGAGTCAGCAAGAGTATTGAATATGCTCACTGCTGTTTAGCAACACAGGGTCATCGTAGAAAATGGACATGTGCTCCAGCTAAAAAAATTCGTAAGACTGTCATCCTCAGGCTCATGATTTCTTTAAAAAAGAACCATTTCAAACTCCACAGAATCATCAAAACAACTAGTCATAGCAAATTAAGTCTACAAAGAATATTCATCACTTGATAACAAGAACAAAGAACCAATATCATGGAACAACAAGTCATAGATAGGATGAGTTCATCATTGGATGACAGTGAGGGCAGTAAAATGAATACCAAATTACCCATCAAAAATTAGCAAAAATTGGACCCAAACATTTCAATACAGGTTTCAGAAATAGCAATGACCAGCAATTAATCATATTAAATTCCACAAAATCAAAAACCTCATCATCGAATCACAACCAATCGGGTAACAGTTTAAGATTTTACCAACAAATAGAATCGCAATAGCTCTCTGATATTCACCGGAACTGGAGTTTGTCGTTGTTCGCCACTGGACTGCCGAGAACAGCTGTTATAGCCTATGTTCGTCGCCGGAGCTGCTGTACTCGCCGTTGCCGTACTCGAGCCCAGTGCCGCCGCAACTGTTGTTATGCCTCCGACGCTTCTGAGACGGTGGTTGTGGCTGGCAAGATGACAGTGGTGATCTGTGGTTAGGTTGAAGCGGGTTTGAAGCAGAGGTTGTAGTGGTTATAGCGGAGAACGGTGACTGTCGTCGGTGAGGAGCAGGAAACAGAGGTTGTATAAGTTTGAGGGTCAGTGATGGGTCTGAGAGTGGGGCTTGAAGAGTTGGTTTTAGGGGAGGTGACAGAGGTTTGGGTTCGCTGAGCTGGGATTTGAAAAAGTAGAAGAAGGGACGGCAGTTTTTGGTGGTCCGGTGATGGGGTTGAGAACAGGGCTTAAAGGGTTCCGGTTTTGGGTTGTGAGAAGGGGCTGGGTTTGAAGTCAGAAGCAGTGGAGAAGAAGAAGAACACGGAAAAATTAGGAAATTTTTTTAGGAATTTTTTTAAAAAAATTATTATGAAGAAAAAGGATTTTTATATATTTTATTTTTGTACTGCCTTTTTTGCTTTAAAAATCGACTCTTTCAAAAAAAATTTAGCCCCCTTTTATTTTTGCTCGCTGAATTTCTTTTGGCTTCCCTCTTGTTTTCAAAAAATGCCTCCATTTAGGTTAAAAAGAGATCAATTTATACCTTAAAAAATTAGGGTTTGGGAGAAAATAAGTGTTAAGGTACTAATATAATTTTTGATATATTTGCTTAAAAACTAAGTATCTAGGATAAAATCAAAATAGGTTATTTTACTTTATTATTATATTTTCTTTAAAAGAAAATTCTAAAATAGAATTTTCTTAATTTTGATTCTAGGTCCAATAAAATTAAATAAAATAATATTAATTAAAATTCATCATCTCTTTAAAAACTTTTCTTTTTCCAATTTTCAAAAACATAATTAAAATTAAGTTGAAAATTAAAATTTTAAAAACATTAAAAATTGATAAAAATCGATAAAATCACTAAAATTTAAAAAATTAACGAACTTATCAAAATATTTTGAAATTTTGACAAAACACTGGTCAAAATATAGTGTTAACATTGCGTATGCATGACATTTTTATATGATGCATGGGCAAGTTATAACATTTAGTTATGATGCAGGAGTAATATATCGAATGAATGACATCAATATAAATAGCAGAAATAAGAAGAACCGATAACGTAAAACAATAAGATAATTAAGGGTCTCTTCTTTAGCCAGAAAGGTATTAAGAATGGCATACATTCTCAATAATAGATAAATGAAAGTAAACTGAAAATAGAATGAAATTAAAATACAAGTAAAATAAAAAGATAATTGTAAGTTATAAGGCATATGAATGATACACATTCCCCTTTAATAGTCAATCGCATAAAAAGTAAATAATGAAACAAAATAAAATAATAAAGAAATAATAAGGAAAACAAAATAAAAGAAAAGTTCCATTAACAAGCAACATGTTAAGAAGCAAATCGAGCAGATCCCCTCCGTTAGCAAACACATGCTAAGAAAGAGATTGCTTTGATTGCCATTATGATATAACAACAAACAGTAATATATAACAAATGAAGAGTAAAATAAAATAGAAATAATACAAAGAAAAGGAATAAACGGACAAATAGAAATAGTAAAATAAAAGAAAGAAAATAAAAAGAAAAGTGATTTTAGAGTTGTATCCCGAATGGATTTGCCGGCGTATTCCATTGAATGAAAATAAAAACTCACGTCGTTCTCCATTCTTGCGAAGGGTTGTGGGTTATTTTGAAAAGTGGATTGATATTTGTTCAGAAGCTAACCAATTTTAATTATAAAAGGTCAACCAAATAAGTTTTTAATCAATTCAGTTTTTTTTTTTATTTTTATTTTTTGAAAGTGTGAATTACCTAGATTAGTTTTTAAGACTTTAATGTAGACCCAAATAACAATACATTATCATTTGGATGTATTACCTTTGTCTTTCGTGGATGTGGAACTGGTAGATTGAATAATTTGATTAAGCCATAACAGGTTTTCGTTATGAGCAAAGGAAATTTTGAGTGAATAACTGGGCAGAGGTTCATACTTTTAGTGTTTTAGTAATAATTTCGGCATAAAAGGTTACCCGAAAGGTCCAATTTATAGAAAAACTAGTATGGACCATCAAAAAATTAGGTGCATGCACCTAGCAATAGACTCATGCATCATGCACTGGGCGCATACTCCAACTGCTTGGCTCGTGCGACTGCTTCGTAGCCCTGGTTCAGTCTAATTCGATTTGGTTTTTTGGACTTTCTAGGTTCGTTTTAGATTCGATTTGAGTATATGGGCTCATAATGATGGTTTAGATTTAATGGTATAAAAATATGGATTCATAATAACAATGTGGAGAGAGACTTCTTTCTGCCATGGAAATTCTTTCTGCGGAGGGTGGAGAGAGAATGAGACTCTTCAGTGGATGACAATTTTGATGTAAAGTTTTCTATGAATCTTATTGTTAATGTCTTCCAATGAGTAATGATTTCTAGGCTTTCTTAAATTACCAATGATAGCCAACATTCTATGTGTCAGATCTATGACACCTTCATTTGGCTTCATCCTGAAGAGCTCATATTCATGAATGTACATTTTCACCTTCCTTGATTTGTTTTGTTAAGTGTCTTCATGGTATTTCTCAATATTTTTTAAATATTGTAAGCATTTAAATAATGTTGTAATCTACCAAACTCTTCATTTAAAAGGCTATTGAAGATGATAAACATGCTGTGCTATCTTCTTTGAGTTATATTCCATCTACTTCTAGGTAAAGGCAAAACAATCTTTTCTATCACGTAATATACTGAAAATTTCATATCTAACACTTACTTTTTTAGCTTTCAAATTGACCATTAAACTAATCGATCTCGTTCAAATAAACTATAGATCACTTGGGCAACTGTGTTGCTTAGTTGGACAATGACATGGCCATTTGATGATAATGTGGAACTCCACTTTAGTAACCTTATCATCATTTCATAATTTAAAAAAAAAATAAATATTTCAAAAGACTAATATACCCTTTATTTTTTTTTTCAAATTTTCTAATTGATGCCATTGTTTCATAAATTAACAAGAAGAATGGAATTTAAGTTAAAATTTTCAAATCAAATGAAATCCAAATTAAATTAAATTTCTTGAATAAGATATGATTATGCCCTAATTAACAAGAATGAAGAACATTATTTAAAAAAAAAAAGCAAGAATGAAGAACATTATTTCAAAAATAAATTAAAAAAAAAAAGCAAGACAAATCGAATATGCAATTAATAAAAACAAACAATATTAATTAAATTTCCAGTAAGTGAAATCAAACTCCAAGTTCAATTCCAAGAAATTAACAATAAGAAAGAACAAGCTGAAATAAAAATCAATAAAAATGAATAAGAAAATTTAAAATTTTCAAAAATCAAAATGAAACCCAGTTCAATATTTAATTTTTGACTTTTGTAGTTGAAAGAGTGACATAAATCTTGAATCTTCAATTTTTGCATTAGAAATCAAAACTAAATATCTTCTATAAATCAACAAATCCATAATGGAAGAGACGAAAAGTTCTTTGATTTCACTGATTTTCCTTTGCTTCCAAGTGATCCACAAAACGATGGAGGCTAATCGAGCTTACATACTTAAATTTCCATCTCAACAAAGGATTCCTTCTTTTTAATACCCAACTCAGTTGAAGCTCTCTACGATTCATAGATCTAGTTTTCTAGGTTTTATTCTCTGTTGAAGCTCTTCAATTCTCATCATCTTTATCAACAGTGGCTCAACCTTTAGACAACTTAAGCGATTGCCTAGAGCCCTAACCTTACAAAATGCCTCATATATATATATATATATATATATATATATATATATATATATATATATATATATATATATATATATATATTACATTACATTGCATTATATAATTTGATTTTTTGTTAAGTAATTACCGAAAATTTTTATTTTATTTT
>CAOJBK011673617.1:0-11699 GCA_948294925.1 Codiaeum variegatum
ATTCTTACTAGAAACTCTTTCTAGTGAATATTTACTACCTTGACCAAGGATTTATGAATCGATAATAACCAAAAGTCATAAGATTCCTTCCTTGTTTATCCAAGTTAATTAATCCTTTCTTGGAGATCACTTATCTTAATAGACCAATATGATTTAATTCCAAGCCATGGGAATAACTTTATGGTGTGTTACTTACTAGGTTCATGTTCTAATTAGCAATGGGATAAGGAAAACTCTTTTCCTCTCTCCAAATATGTAATCCACAATCCATACTTAGTCCCATAAGTCATGAGTGACATCTAACCTAACATATCGTGACTACCTAATTAGAAATGAATGTCGATGATTGAATCCTTGACATTGCATGAACCTCTTATTTATAATTATCGTGCACGTGAATCCCTTCATTATGGATTCCCAATCTTGGCTACTGTCATGGAATTGTCAAACCCTATATGCTAGATCTTATGACTCATATCCGGTTCCGATTCTCGATAAACTGATTCTTACTATAAACTCTTTCTAGTGAATCTTTACTACCTTGGCTAAGGATTTGTGAATCGAGAATAACAAAAAATCATAGAATTCCTTCCTTGGTTACCCAAGTTAATGAATCCTTTCTTGGAGATCACTTATCTCAATAGACCACTGATTATAGCCATATATGCCATATACTAATACCTGGATAGCATCAATATGTAAGCAGTAATAAACCATAGCCACCAATATGTTAGATAAAATATCATCTCAAGTCTAAGAATTATATGAACAATTATGATCTAGATGATAAGACATTGGCTAGTGGATAAAACCTATGTTTCTATCATCTAATGTCACTATTTGACTTAATCATCTCTTGAGTGTCCACGTGTTATCACGACATCACATGTCTATAGTATGAGACTTACTACCTCCATACCAATAAGTTTCTCATACTTGTCATAGATGACAACAGAGGTGACTATCTTTCAGGATTAATGACATTTCTACCAATAATCTTATGATCGTGAACTTACTTTAAAGTCCATGACAAAAAGAATCTTTCTCCATATTCCCAAACTCTTTGAGAATAAATTCTCTTACATAGTGCTTATGGAACATAGATATGTTATATAATAAAATGAAGGTAATCATTTAAAAGAAAACAGATATATTAAATGCCAATGTTGGATTAAGATTATATATATATATATATAAAGTACAAACTCTAGGGCATACAACCCTAACAGCTGGGATGGTTATCCCGTGACACATTTTCTTTTACACGAATAATAGTCAAATAAAATAATAAAAAATTGAAAGATAGAAATTTTACCTATAAGACCGTACCTATAATCACAGAGGCGGTAAGTCACATTTGATGACAGTGGACACATTTCTGGCTTGTAACCCATTGGTGAAGGACTGTGTAGTTGTGGCTCATCTTTCAGGTTGTATGAGATTGTACTATCAACGATCTCCTGACAATAACCTTTTTTTTTCTCTTGCTAAGAGGTGGTGGGACACAACTAACACATTTCACCTTCTTATTGGTGAAATGATTGTGATTTTAGTTGAGTGGGCTTGCCTGACTAGGATGCAGTTCCGAGAGAGGCTTATCACCTTCAATGATCAAGTCTATAGTAGAGAGGCTTTGTGTAGCCTTTTGGGAGCCAGTCCCCCTGAAAGTTAGATGGTTCTATAGTCCTAGATAATTTGCTAGTTGAAGTGCAAGAACTTGCACATTCTTCATTGACTAATGTGTTAGAGTCTGCTTATTGATTATACTGGGTTCGATGATGAACCTGGATCTGCTTGGTGATTTTGCCTGGAGTGGGGCCGCCTTGGATGCTGCCTATAGAGGTATGGGTCTGATGTTGAGGTCACGAGGGATTGGGATCCACGTGACTATGATTGTTTGGGAGGTTAGTATTTTCCTTGTATTTCTTATAAAATTTTTTTATCCGACTTGTTTATTTTTTGCTTTTTTTTTTTGTTTCTATGGGATTCTACACACTTTACTACTATTACCTCCAATATTAGTACCAGAGATGTTATCACACTCCCAACGGGGTAGATGCGATGTCATACTGCATGGCGAGATCTGCTCGTTAACTTTTCCTTTACCTATTTGTTGGAGACATTTTTGCAACTATTACTGAGGCATGTCTTGAATGACTTTACTCTTTTTTTATTTTCATTGATTTATGATGGCCAATGATCTATTTCAGGTGACTTGAGTCCCTTTCCAATATAAGTGCTTAGTTAATGGTATTTCACCCACAGCTCTGGGCATTTATGCTATTGAGAGGTGGATCCTTCTTGGGTCTAATGAGACTCGTGAGTTTTTTTGGGGGGAGCGAGTCATTGCTCATACGAATTTTGCACTGGTCATGCCTATTGATCCTCCTACTATTATCAAGGAGCCGATGGACATTTTCTATGACATGAACTAGAGGGTTGGAAATTCCCAGGAAGAACTTCATCACAGATGGATCTTATGCAGAATTTATTTCTATTCGTCTGATGAGTGATAGGCCTCCACTTTCTTTAACTCATGGCGGTGTGCCTATTGTATTAGCGGTTCATGCTTCGAGACATTTTTTTCGTGAACAGGCGGCTCATACTTCTACTCGTAGTGAGCTTTCTCCCAATACTGCTTTGTCAAGGGGGAGTGCTGCGAGGCCAATGAGCTTGAGCACTGGTTATGGTGATGCTCCATATATAAGGGAGTATGTGCATTTTATCAGGGAAAATAGTGGGATTCCTACCATTATGTCAACAATCAGTTCCTGGATGATTTTAGACCACTTGGCCTTGAGTTTCAGTAGGTGGTTAGTACCAGACTTTCTCTTCCATGACTTTATTTTCCATGGTATTTCTAACATCTGTTTTTTCAACCCAGGTTACTCCACAGGCTTATACTTACCAGTATAACCTCTTACTCCAGACACATTTAAACTTAGCTACACTTTTGAGGGCTTTGCACATTGCTGAGAGCAGGAGAGAGTCGTACATGGTCAGGAGGCATGTAGGCACTAATGAAGAAGGCGACATCAGAGCCCTAGCGACTGATGATGATGACAATGTTGATGCTTAGTTTATTATTTTATGTACTTGAGTTTGTTATGGCCTCATCATGGTTGTTTGTTCTGGAAAACTTTATGTATTTGGAATAATTATGTTTGTTTTTGGAATTTTTTGAAAAATTTTTTCCTTTGAAATGCGATTTTTCGTTTGTGAAAAGAAAGTAATTTTAAAAATTTAGGACTTGAAAAATATTATTTTGGATGAAATCCGAGCATCGAGAAGGACCAGAGTGGCACGAGGAATGGAGCGCATGCAAGAAGCTCAGATTGCGCACAAGCCTTCTTGCGTTGCACAAGCTCTTCTATGCGTGCACAAGCCTTCTTATGTGCACACAAGCCTTCTTATGTGCGCACGAGCTCTTCTATGCGCGCACAATCTCCCCTGATGTGAACTCTTAATTTTTCACCTCCAAAATCACCGTTGCCTTATGATTCTCAACTGGGAATAGAAAGGGGTCAAGGGCGCAACACCCCTTGCTGCATCGGGATATATTTTTTAGGAAAGTCCCTTGTTTTTATGCCATCAAATTCAGCCTGTCATTACGAGCCTATAGACTCAAACTTGGTCCAAATTGGACCTCAAACGAATCTAGAAAATCTGAAAAATCAAATCGAATTAGAATAAACCAAAGTTACGAACCAGGCACACGAGCCAAGCAACAAGTACAAGGGCCAAGTGGCTAGTGCATGCGCTTAGTTCCTAGCGTATGAGCCTAGTTCTAGGAGCCCATACCTACTACCTAGCACGCGCACTTGATCCTCTGACTGTCCAAACCCAATTTTTCCATAAATTGGACTCCAAAGTCACCTTTGAGAACAACTTTTGACATCAAACATTTACTGAAATTCCCACTAAAATACTGCAAAACTGAACCTCCGGCAAACTCATTTTCCAACAATCATCTTTGAGCACAATGGAGACCTGTTCTCGCCTAATCAGGCCTTAGAAAGCACCGGTTCCTCACCTAATAAAACAAAAGGTAGTATTCTACAAAAGTTAATGGTACTTTTATTTCAATTCAATCTAAACCTTATTAATCTAACATAGGTAAAACATCTAAAAATCATATTTTTTTAATCTAAAACTAAATCGATTAAAAGCCTTTCATTTAAATTTTTTAATTAAAACGATTAGCTTCTGAACACAAACACCTACCCACTTTTTTGAAACAACCCCCAACCCTTAAGAAGTGAGAACGACATGCGGTTTGATTCTTATTTAACGGGATAAGTAGGCTAACCCATTTAGTTTGCAACTCCAAAATCATTTTTCTTTATTTTAGTTTTTGTTTCTATTTCCTTGTTTTTTTTTTAATTTTAATTTCATTATTTTATTTGTTTATTATTAATGTTTATTTTTATTTATTTATTGTGATCGAGGCGATTGGTTTCTTAGCATACGTTCGCTAATGAAAGAAATCCGCTAGATTCATTTCTTAACATGTATTGTTAATGGAGTGGATCTGCCTTTTTTTTTTTTTAATTCTCTTTTATCTTTCATTTGTTCTACTTTATTATTATCTTTCTTATTTTTATTTATTTATGCTATTATTCATTAAAAGTGGAATGTGTACTCTTCCTATGCCTAATTTCTAGATGAGAGATCTCCTATGCAATTCTATTTTTACTTGTATTTTATCCTTGTTTTGTTTGATTTATTTTCATTTATTCGTTATTGGGGATGTTTGCCCTAGCTAGTACCTTTTTGGATAAAAGAGGGACCCCTGTTTATTTATTCACTTTAGTTTATCGCTTTTCTTAATTTTCATGTCATTTGTATTTCTGCCATTCATGTTATAATATGTTTATGCGTGACTATAAATGTTATAATTGCGCATTCATCACGATGTAATTGCTATGCATACATGAAAATGATTTTAACCAAAACCATATGAATGTTAAGCCAAATTTGTTTTAAAAAATGAACTTATTTTCTAAAAATCAACTTTTGTATCAATCACGAGTCCCTGAATCCATTCTTTGGTTTGAGACTTATCTTTTCTAAAAAAATGGGAAAAATAAACATTTTTTTATGGAGTTAAACTCAAATGGTTTCTTAATCAACGGAAAATGAAATATTTATTAAAGTATTAAGTGGTAACTCACACACACACACAATGCACCTAACAGACCCATAAGGGGTTTATCTTGAGAATTTGACCAAACGACACCATTGCGCAATCCCGATCAGTTTTCTCCAGTGAAAGGCTCGAGGCATGGGGGGAGGCTGGGCCCTCACACCTTCCTGCGTGAGAGTGCTTCCACATGCGCTCAATCTTTGGAACACTGCTTTGCCTCATTTTCATGCCATTATTTATATAATTGTACGATTTTTTTTATATTCAGAAAATACCAAAAAATTGCCTTTTTCTTTAATGATACATTGTTTCTTTCTATTATTTTCCCCATAGATTGAGCCATACTATAATTATATGATGCATAATTAGTATAAAAACTTGAGCAAAGTGGAGTGGATCAACCTTGAAAAGTACAGTGTGAGTGCTTTACCGACACATAAGGGTGTTAAAATTGACTGGGAGTTTTTAAATGCATGTGCTAGGTTCTAGGAACTTGTATATCATGTTTGGATGGCTAGGAAGATGAAAGCCTATGCATTATGTTTAATGGCTAGGTATATTTTTACCGATCTAACTGGATGGGATAATGTGAGAGTGGCTTACTAGTATGATTTTGGTTAAGACATATCTGAGCCTTAATTGAAATTGCAGCTCGAAAGAACCTTGGACTATTAGCTCTATTCTACTCTAGGTACTTGAGTCCGTTACTACTATTTTTGCTTTAGTGTTTCTGAGACCATTTTAACCCTTATATTTCCTTTCTGCTGAAAGTCCATCTCAAGATCATTCATGGTCCTAAAAAAAGGGATTATTCTGCAACTTGGTATCACAATAGGAAGATTATCATCCATTTTTATATTAAGAAGGATTGGATTAGCTGGTTGATGGAGCTGAATTCTTTAGATTTACTTTAGAGACTTGACTAGTATAAGATCAAGCACTTTATGCCAAGGAGTTGGAGATTTAAGTGTGTGTATTAGGCTACTTGAGTCCTTCGACAGATGGGACATTTCGAGGCTTCTGTGTTGAATGCCAGAATGGCCAAAGTAGTCACTAAAGGTTGGATTCGAGATTTTTGGATGGTGATTTTAGGCGATGATTATGTCAAACATCCAAAGTACTTAGACTGATGGATTAAGACATGCTAGAAAAGGGAAAAACAAAAATGTTATGACCTTCTTATTGAGATTGACGAATGAGTCTATGTTAGGCTTTTTAGAAAATAGGGCTAGGTTATACTAGGCCTTTTGATTGTTTTGATTTCTTTTCATCTCGAACGGGTTAAAATTTAGTTTGGATGTTCCAAAAGATGAATAAAACCTTAATAAAATGCATTTTATTTTTATTAAGCTCTTAATTTTTCCTAAACCTCTCTTTTAGGTTTTCAATTTAGCGAGTTGCCTTAAATGTTGCCTAAACTGCCTTTCGATTTTCAATGTAGAAAGCATTACCTTAAATTTTACCTAAGCCACCCTTTTAGGTTTTTAACTTAGCGGGTTTCATTCTTTTTTAAGTTTGTCTCTTTGTTCATTTATTTTTGCATGCATGTTAAGAAGCCCAAAAATAAATGAAGAAATTTTGAATTTTATTAAATGCTTTGAACCATACCCATGAAGGTTGCATATGTATTTCCTTACAATAGATTTTGATAATGAAGAACATGATAATTGGTGGAGAATCATGTTTACATAGTTCTTGTTACAGTAATGTGATGTCAGACACATGTTCATGTAACAAGAACACTAAATTTAGTATTTATTGAGCTGGTTAAGGTTACTAGAATGACTGAATTCATTCCCATTGATGTCTATTAGAATGACACCTCTATCAAGAAAGATATTTTTGATGATGAAATGCCCATTCCAAGGAGTTTTGAATTTTCCTCTAGGGTCTTGTGTGGGTTATCTGATTTTCTTCAAGACAAGGCCGCTTTCCTGGAAATTGTGATCCCTAACTTTTTTGTTGAAATGTCTTTCTAGTATCAGCAGACAATTATAAGTTTGATGAAGGGCTTGTAACCATTTCTCATCGACCAGGTTGAGTCGATTGTAGCAGGTCTGCTGCCAGTCAAGTTTAGTGGTCTGAGCTATTTGAAGAACTGTTGCTGATTAGATTTCCAATTGTATTGGTAGGACTACTTGTAATATCCACACTCTCATGTATTTTCATTTATACATGAGCATATTTATATTATCATATATTTTATATATCATACATTCAAAAGTAGTGCATAAAAATCACATATGCATTTTATCAGTTCAAAGAAAATGATCACGTAGGTAATCATATAATAAATTTTTAAACAATGCATAAATGTATGATTTTTTTAATGATAAGAGGCTTATCAATCATCTAATAACTTAAATAAAATGAAAAATTAAAGTTAGGATTTGGTACATAAAAGTTAGAATAAGGAGGAGTAAAAGGAAAATCAATTTTTAGCTAACAGAAATGCGACACCTTAACCAATCGGATTGGAACACACCAAAAGAAACTTGTAAGGTAGAAATATAACCTATATAAATTGAATTATACTTCATTTTAGGTGTTTAGATCATTCATATTTGTTATAATAGTTAGAAGAATAAGAAAAGATAAGGAAGAAGAAAAGAAAGAAAGAAAAGAGAATTTTGGTATTTTCATCTTCACCTTCATTATCATAATCAAAGGTGAGTTCTAAACTTTATATTTATTACATGAATTAAAAATATATTCATCCTCCCTTAGTGAATATTTTATGAAAGTTATGGTATGGTTATTGGATAAGTCTAAGTGCTTGAGAATTGATTGAATTATGAAAGTAAATTTGTGTCCTTAAATTCCTTATTGTAACAGAATTTTGTGGCTTGATTTTGTAGACCATGTAGTAGGACTAGAAAAACCCTAAAGCATAAAAGTTGTTTATTTATGTCTTAACTAAAATCCTATAAAATGGTTTTGCAAAATTTTGAATGTGTGATGAATTATAATTGAAAAATAAGGACTAGTTCTGTTTGAGAGTTATACAATAATCCTATTTTGAGTACTTTATTTGACCACCTTAAAGGAAGAATTAAAATAAGTGATTACAATAAAAATTGTTCCTTTATGTATTATCTATGTGTATATCCAATATGGTTCAAATTAGACTGTATATTCTCTGAAAATCTTACTTGAACATGAACTGCTCAAATTGTCTATGTGTAAGGAACATGTCAGCACAGGTCTGACTTTGAAACTTTACCATTTATTGCACATTACATATCTTGAGCTAATTTTTATATATGATATATCTCTTTATGTATAGTTTTTATAGAAAAAATTAATTAGGTCCTTTTCACATGTTTAACAAAAGTTATTCACTCTTAAGTACCAAAAGGTCAGACTGCCATATATGAAAAACAATGCTCAATGTAAAACACACTTGCATTAGACATAGACCTAAATGCTTATTCAGTATAAGCATTGATCTAAGGCATAATTTTGATCAAATATATGCCATATTTTAGGATCTAAAAGTATTGGAAAAGGACAAAAGAAGGGTACAGATCATACATAAATCATTTAGCTCCTATGAGGTGAGTATAAGCATTAATTGAATCTTACTGGGCAATTGTGTATCTTAAGTGGATTTAACTTGTGAATGTTGAACTATGGATTCAACAGAAACCTAGTATATTTTGACATGAACTACTTATTGATCATTAATGTTATTGTGGATATTTTACCAATGGGTGTTTTATGTGAATACAATTGATTGTTAGTAAAAAGTGAGAACTTATTATTCATTTGCCAAGAACTTTGCACTTGAACACTTACATTTGAGATTAAAAGAATGATGTGATTGATAAGTAATTGTAAATCACTTAGAAAAGCACATGGAAAATGTAAATGATCAAAGGATATCACTTGATTCACTTGATATATGTTGACTAGTACTATCAAATGTCACTTGTTTCACTTGGATCTCGGGAGCTATATTTGTCTTGCAAGGTCATAACAAAATTAAAGGAACTAATGCACAAGCATATGCATCATATTCTTTTTATACTTTATGGTGATTTGTATGGTTTGTTTGTTTGATATGCCTTTAGAATTTAATTAGTGTTTATATTCACTGAGTCACAACTCACCATATTGCAATTATTTTTCCATATAGTGAAGCTGGTGATTGTCTATTTTGAAGTTTAAATAATTATAGATAGAGCATGGATCCTAAGTCACCGGCCGAGCCTCACTCATTCTCTCTCCTTGTATCATACATAAGCATATAGATTGGGGAAAACATTTTACATATGTATATATAGTTTGTGCTTATTTGTAAGTCCTGTTAAAGATAAAAGTATCAGTGTGATGATATATCTGCATGGATTAAACTTGTTATAAATGGGCTGATTAATATTCCATGTTGGTTGTGTATAAAGTGAATACTTGGAATGTTAATATACTTATATGAATTTTGTTTCGAGTTGCATAGTAATTGGAATAAGATGTTACATATTTTGATATTAGAGTAGGGATATGATCCATTAGGGACATATATATAAGCATGCCATGGCATTTGCATTGCAATATATTATCATATAACATAGTCTTATATGTTTATATATCACTAGCTATTGTTAGTCATGGTAGACCACATGATCCACCAAGGAAAGAGGAGCTGACAGATATGAATTTAGTAGAAGCATCAGATCAATCGCCAAGAGATTAACAAGGAAATAGAGTTGGATCTCATGCACATGCACATGCACATGCATCTTATGCATCTCATAAACATGTACCGTATGAGTATCATGAGAGAGAATTATAGGGACCAAAGGGGTATATGGAAAAGAAATATGAAAAGGTGAGAAAGCAAGGTATAGTGGATTTCAGTGGTACCACATACCCAGCAATGGCTGAAACATGGCTGAAAAGAACTTAGAGAGTCTTGAATCTAATGAAATGTTAACCTAAAAAAAAGTTTGACTATGCAGTGTCATTACTTCAAAGGGATGCATATGATTAGTAGGAAACAATTCCTGGTAATAGTGCTCAACCTCTAATGCTTACATAGGATGATTTCATTCCTGAGTTTACTAATAACTGCATGCCATAGGTATACAAAGATGAGAAAATAAAAGAACTTTTGAATTTGAAATAAGGGACAATGACAATTGTTGAATATGAGGTGAAGTTTAATAAATTATCTCATTATTCTTATTCTATGATTGCCAGTGATAAAGATAAATGTCGAATGTTTAAAGAAGGTTTAAGATATTAGATTAGAGATAGAATCACAATTGTAGATCTAGAGAGTTACACTAAGTTGAAAGCTACCGCTATCAGGGCTAAAAAATAGCAAAGGAAGAACTGAAGGACCCTTTAAAGGGGATCCAAGTGAATTTACAGGGGAATCTAGCAGAAAGGAAAGCAAACATGGAAGATATATAACTTCACAACATAATGTATAAGGAGGTTATTTTGGATTAAGAGGCAGAGGGTTTGGTGTTTCATCTTATGTGGGAAGAGGTCAGAGTCAAGCTATGGGACAACGATCTACATGTGTGCATTATGGTAAACAACATGAAAGTGAGTGCAAGAAATTTACTAGTGGGTGTTACTTCTGTAGTTCTTTTGATCATCTTCTTCGAGATTATCTTGAAAGGTACAGAGTAATAGGTGTAGCAGAGGAAGAGTTTTATCAAAATCAATAGTTGAAGCTTCAAAGGCAAGTAGGGTTAGAGGTACATATGGTAGGGGTAGAGGTAGAGGAAGAACCATTATAGTTGGTGGGTGTTTATCCTTTCAGATTTGATTCTATACTTGGTGAGCTTAAGGAAGCTCAAACTCTTGAGGTATCCTAGCCAAGGGTGCAAAATAATCTTTACTCCAATACTTATAACCCTAGTTTGAGGAATCACCCTAAATTTAGGTAGAGAAATAATAATGCTAAAGTGCCTCAAGTTATGCAAAGGATACCATATCAAGGGGAAAATTCTAGTTCTCAACAATAACTTAGAAATTTTAGTTATGATGAAACCCTAAATAAATTCATTCAAGTACCTAAACTCAAGAGGCAAATAATAGAAATTTTGATTTTATGGAGGCTTCAATGGGGAAAGTGGAGACCCAAGTGGGTCAAATTGCAACACAAATTCACAATAAGTAACAAGCGAAGCTTACAAGTCAATCGGAGCAAGCTAAGTCCATCATGATCTTTAAAAGTGGCAAAGTCATTGATAATAATATTGGTTCTAACCTTTGTGATGTAGGTGATGAGTAGGAGCATGATAATGAGCTTACTGAGGTGCTTAAGGAGAAAGAGGAAAAGAAGGAGACCCCAACTCCTTCAAAGCTTCACTAGACGATTGATCCTTACCAATCACCTATTCTGTTTCCTGAAAGGCTCAAAGGAGGTAAGAATGATAAATAATTTGAGGAGATTTTCAAGATGCTATCAAAGATAAGTATAAATCTTCTCTTGCTTGATGTAATCCAGAAAATTCCAGCTTATGCAAAATTTTTCAAAGAACTAAATTCTAAAAATATAAGTTAGAATTAGAGGAAAATATTATTGTTTTAGAGGTAG
>CAOJBK011673629.1:0-11271 GCA_948294925.1 Codiaeum variegatum
TGATTAGGATAATATTTTCTTTATAGAGTAAAATTCTTATTTTGATTGTATTCCTATTTTAATGTTTTCATTTTTAGATAAGAATTCTTATTCAATAGAGATAGGTAATAGAGAACACTATAAATAGGAGTGTTTGGGAGATGTTTATTTAGAAGTTGTGTTAAGAGAATTATTGTGAGAGATTGATGGTGGTGTTCAATACCAAAATTTGTAATCTTTTTATAATAATAAAGAATGGTAGATTCAACCACCATTAAACCAAATATAGAAATAAGAAGAAAAATTGAACTACTGCCGATTTAACAAAGATCGATGGTTGTTCAAACAATAAAACCATAAAGAGAGGATAATGCTGCTAGGATTATAAATCAAAATAATTCAAATATTTTGTCTAACAAAATTGAAAATAAAGTACACCATTTATGGAGAGGAATTGGTGGTCGAGGAATCAGTGTGGAATAATGATCATAATCCACCACAAGTTTCAATTCAACAATTTCTAAAGCTCATGATAATTTTTTGAAGGCTAATGCTAATTCTGAGTACCAGCGAGATAAAGCCATCCAATACTTATTTGTCGCAGTCATAGACAATCTCTCCTTTTGTTGCGATTTATTTATGCCAAACGTGATGTGAAAATTATGTTGAAATCTAATCTTCCATTAACACACACACTCTATATTACAAAGAAGATAGAAGAAGAAAGAAGAAAATATAGAAAATAGTATATTATATTATAATGAATTCACACTCTGTAAATCTATTTATATAGGTTTATATAGGAGCTGCAAGAAGTGCCAGCTCAGCAAGAATCCTAACTAATAACTTATTATCTAACTAACTACTAATTAGTTACTAACTACATAGCTAACCAATGAAAAGAAAACATGTATCATAACTTACATCCCTATCAAGATAGAGTCTAGAATGGAAGAAATGTTAGACTGATATGCCCTAGAGCTTAATATAAATGTAATAATTGAATCCTAATGGCAATAAAATATACATTTTATTTAAATGAATTTCACATTTGTTATAAATTATATATGTTCCATTAGTATTTTCTATAAGAATCTATTCTTAAAGAGTTTAAGAATATGATTGGTAAATTTTTCTTTGTAATTATACTATAAATTATGTTCATGGTCATAAAATTATTAATTGGGATATCATTAATTCGGAAGACTATCACTCTTATTATCATCCATCATAAGTATGTGATACTTATGGTAATGAAGGTAGTGAGTATCATATTACAGCCATGTGATGTCATAATGAATTGTGGACTCTCATATGATGAGTAAGTTGAATGGTGATATTAGATGATGAATACATGGATTTTACCACAGTTAATATTCAATCGTCTAGGTCATAATTATGCAAATTGTCCTTTGACTTGAGGTGACATATTATCTAATATATTGGTGGTTACAGTTTGTTACTACTTACATACTTCTGCTAGTCATGCAAAGGTATATGGCATGTGGTTGTTGTACTCAATGATATATTGAGGCAAATGTTCTCTGATATAAAATTCATTAACTTGGGTAAATAAGGAAGGAATCCTATGACTTCTGGTTCTCCTTGATATGAAATTTTAGGCCAAGGTAGATAAGATTCACTAGAAACTTGTTTCTAATAGGAATCGAGATTATCAAGGATTAGAACTTAGGAGTGGTTAAATGATCAAGGCATATAGGGTTTGATGAATCCATGACCTGAGCTGAGATTGAGAATCTGTAATGAAGGGACTGGAGTGTATGGTAGTGTTCTAAAAATTAGTTTGAACTGGCTGGTTCAATTGGTTGAACCGAGAATTGGAGGTCCAACCGGTCTGGTTATTTCTTAAAAACTGAATTTGAGGTTGAACCTAGTTGGACCGGACAGAACCGGATAAAATCGGTTGAACCGGCAAAAATAAAAAATAGTAAAACCAGATTGAACCGAATTTTACAAATTTTTTTAAAAAATTAAAAAAAAAAGAGAAAAAATGAGAAAAAATCTTATATGAAAATTTTTTCTAACTTTAAAAAAATATAAAATTTTATATAATTATCCTATGTTTTAAGACTTAATACAAGATAAAACACTTAAAAAACTATATTATATAAAATTAATGAAAATTATACATATTTTTTAAAAAACGGTTGGATTGATGGTTAAACTGGTTGGACTGGTTGAATCTTGAACCGTTATCTTCACCGATTTGGTGACCGGTCCGGTTTTTTAAACACTGGTGCATGGTAATTATGATCAATAGGTCCATGTAAACGTTCATTGCTTTGATCATCGATATTCATTCCTATTTAGGTAGTCACGATATGTTATATTAGACGTCACTCACGACTTACGAGACTATGTATGAAATTTTATATATAGATAAAGAGAAAAGAGTATTCTCTATCTTGTTGCTATTTAGGATATGAACCTAATAAGTCACACACCGTAAAGTATTGAGCGAGCATTGGAATTGGATAAAGATATTATATATTAATATTTAATTGAAGTGTTTAATTAATTATTAATTATAATCAAATTGAACTAGTAATTAAATTTACAAAGGCCCCAGCATATATTGAAATTCATTTCATAAAGAGTGTATTTTTATTTAGTTGATTTTGTATGAGATGAAAAATATTGAGGAATAAATTGAAATCAAACTTGGACTAAGAAGGAATAAATAATTCATTATGAGATAATTAATTATTTATTATGTAGAGATTGTTCACTAACCAAAATGAAGACAACGTACCTTCCACTATATAGATGTCTTGACAAGTGTTTTCATGCAATTCAGTTGGTCATGACATGTATCCAAGTTAGTGGAGAAGAGAGGTGAGTCATCCAAGTTAATGGGTTGTCTCTACAACTCAACCACATAAAAGGCAAAAATGTTTTATCTAGTTTTGGTTAAGTTATTAAGTTCATTTCAAGATTTGAGACAAAAGAAAAAATAAAGAAAATTGAAGTGTTCATTCTCTTCTTCTTCTTCTAACTATTAGAATTGATAATGACCAAAAGTTAAGGAAGCCCAAGCTAAGAACTCATACTTATTTCCTAACTTAGAGGAAGGACATGAACTTTATCAATGGCAACCTAGAGGGCAAGGCTTAAGTTCATCATCAAATAGAAAGGAGATTCCTTACTTGCTCAGACTTGGTGTGAAATAAGGTAGAGGCTTCGCATTTGAGGAGCTAAACGAAGGAGGGAGTAAAAGTATTTGATGCTTTCATTCTCTCTTCTAGTTTTGTTGAGTTTTGCAAAAATTGGTGATCAAAGTTTGTTAGGTAAAATATGGTCCTATTGTGTTCATTTAATTTTGTCTAAGAGTTTTATTTAATTATATGAACCCCTTTTGTTGAAAGTGTTTTGACAAAAATCTCTAAATGGAAAAAGATTTTAAAAGCTCGAAACAAAAAATCATTTTTCTGCTTCCACTGCTTCACTCGCTTTTTCCCTTCAAGAAACAGGCCCATCTTGGATAACAATTAATGGAAAGAAGTAGATGACAAAGATTTAGTGAAAAGATCAACTAGTTGATGGGAAGGGATAAAATGAGAAGAAAAAGACCATGTTTGTAAAGATTACACATATTGTGACAATCAATGTCTAAGTTTTTGGTACGCTCATGAAAAATAAGGTTTTGAGTGATGTGGAGAGCAGGTAAAGGCATAAGTAAAGGATTGGAAACTTGGAAATCTTGAAGAAGATAAGTGACAAATTGAATTTCACAGACTGTAGCGCCCAAACAACGATACTCTTCTTCTGCAAGCCATTCTTACTACACATTCAACGAAGGAATTGGATCAATAAGAGAAGAAAGAGGAATGAGAAACAATATTTTGCTTCTTTGATTTTTAGGAAATAAAAGAAGGACTAAGAAAAAGAAAATAACCTCTAATAGGCTTCCTGGTAAGGCGACAAGTAGCCCGATCAACATTTGAAGGCAAAGTGACATAAAGAATTGGTGAACGAATAGTATAAGCCAAGAGAGGGATTCTATTTATGGTAACAGACTAAATGAAGACCAATATTCCGTTGTTTGACATTGGGAGAAGATAAATACTGACTTAATTATTGAGATTAAGATACAGTAAACATCCCACAACTTTGTGATACTATTATGGATTGGAAAACATGGGACTGTGATCATTAGACACTTGAATGCCATAAGGAAGAGGTGTAGCTGCTGGCTTGGCTACAATAAGACTAGTATATTGAAGAAGATCAAGTATATATTTTCTCTAGAAAATATACAAACCATGAGAATTGTGAGCCACTTCAAGTCACGGAAAATAGTGAGTTGTATGCATATCTTTGATGGTAAATTCTTCGGGCAAAAAATCTTTAACAGCTTCAATGTTAGAAAGAGATGGTCTAGAAATTAATACATCATCAACATAAATGATTAGTGCAACAAAATCAGCTCCAAAACCTTTGAGAAACAAACAATGATCATGAGAGGAAGGTATAAATCCAAAATCTTAAAGCTTAGAAATTAACTTAACATTCCATTTGTGAGCTACTTGTTTGAGTCTATATAAGGACTTAGACGACATATAAACCTTACCAGGAGGTATTGTATAGCCTTCGGGTGGTGTTATATATACCTCTTCCTCTATATATCTATGGAGGAAAGCATTATTGGCATCCAATTAATGGATGTGACAATGTTTTTTAGTAGCCATTGAAAGAAAGATTCTGACAGTGACAAGTTTAATGACAGGAGAAAAGCTTTCAAAATAATATTATCCTTCAATTTTTGTATAACCCTTAGCCACCAAGCGGGCTTTGTATCTTTCTATCTGGCCATTAAGTAGAAACCTTGTCTTTTATACCCATTTGGAGCCTATAGGCTTCTTATTTAGTGGTAATTTTGTTCTAATGCTTGAAGCTATTTATCCATAGCATGGACCCAATGTAGATCTTATTTTTCCTGAATGTAACTCTTAGGTTAATGTACAATAGAAACAGAAGCATCAAAATCTAGATATGATGTATCAAATTAAGTTAATTCAGTAGGAAAAGGGTGAAGATGGTAGGTAGTAGTAGAAGGTTTTATAGTGATAGATATATAGACATAATCTTGGAGCCATTTAGGTGGTTATTTAGATCTATTACTTACTCTGGAGGAAACATGTAAAATATATGTGGATGTAGTGTTAATGGGTGAAGGTACTACATGTGTTGGAAATTGTAAAGAAGAAGTAAGAACATCTGATAAATGATTTATTGTAGGTAAGGTAAGGGACTAGTATCTGGTATAGATTCTATAGTGGGTGAAGAAGGAACAATATTCAATTCATTAGATGAAGAAGGTAAAATTGGAATAGGTGAATGATGGATTTAGTATGATCAGGGACAAGTATGGAAGTAGAAGTAGGAGAATTAGAAGTAATAAGTGAATCAAAAGTAAAAGGTAAATCTTCAATATCTAGTAAAACAAGTTTGCATAAAACAAAAGTGTCATTAGAAAGAGAAGATGAAATAATAGGTGATTTACAAGGAAATATATGTCATAAAAAACTACATCCCTTGATACATAAACTTTATGATTTTCCAAACCATAAACTTTGTATGCCTACATAATCAATAAAGATGCATTTGTAAGCTTTAGTACTAAACTTATTCTTATAAAGATGTGTGTTGGTGACAAGCCATAGAGAACCAAAGATTATAAGGTGGTCATAAGTAGGTTGTT
The DNA here is from genome assembly GCA_948294925.1 of Codiaeum variegatum. NCBI lineage: Eukaryota > Viridiplantae > Streptophyta > Magnoliopsida > Malpighiales > Euphorbiaceae > Codiaeum > Codiaeum variegatum. The sequence goes on from CAOJBK011673629.1 coordinate 5,702, forward strand.
AGTTGTATAATTTTTCATATGGAGTAGACCAATGAAGCATGGGAGTAGGCTGTCTATTGATAATATAAGCTACTGTCAAAATAGCCTCACTCTAGAATTTAAGAGGAACACCATATGGGAAAACAAAATATCTTACTATTTCAAGTAAGTGTTTATGTTTGTGCTTGACAACCCTATTGGGGTGTAAATGGACAAGACATTTGGTGAACAACACCTTTATCAACAAAGAAATTAGAGCAAACAAAGTTAACAAACTCTAAACCATTATCAGACCTTACTATTTTAATGATAACATCAAATTGAGTATCAGCAAAGAATTGTTTAATAGCAGAAGAAGTTTGAGTTGTATTTTATAGATTATAGGTCTAAGTAATTCTACTAAAATCATCAACGATGTTCATTACATAATATCCTCAAGAGAGTGATGGTGTTTTGTAAGGACCCTACAAGTTTAAGTGAATCAGTTCAAAATGTTTAGGTACTATTAGAAAAGGATAGTCTAGATTGTTTTGCCATAGGAAAAATACCATAGAAATATTGTTCAGTGGAAGTTAAAGAAAAGGGTAAATGGTACAGATTGCTACAAGATGCATGCCCTAATCTTTGGTGAACGAGGTCAATAGGTAATTGCTTTTTTTTTATTATTACTATTTACAAATTGAGAAAGAACATTACAATGAGTATTTGACTGTGGTAATAGTTGAGATACACCTTTAACCTCTCTAGCTGTATACTTAGTAATGGTATTTACCAGAAAGATAGTTTGATCAAGCAGATACAATCCATTATGGATTTTTCCAATTGCCAAAGTCTAGCTAGTCTTCAGGTCCTCAAAAGAATATGTGTCAAAAAAATATATAATTTTTATTTTCAAAGTTTTGGTGAGAACATTAATAGAAAGAACATTGAAATGAAAGTCTGTGACATATAACACTTTTGGTAAGGTTAGCTGTGAGGACAAGATAACATGTCCTAAGTGAGCTACTGGTTTAATGGTTTTGTTAAGTCATATAATAGTTTGTGGTTCAACCGGTGTGTAGAAGTAACTTAATAATGATACATCATAATAGATATGGCTTGATGCTCATGAATCTATTATCCAGACATCCTTAAGAGGAAAATTGAAACAATGTAAGGCTATGTTATAGGTTTAAAATATCTTCTTTCTTTTGTTCAAACTTTTGTTTGGGACATCCAATGGTGTTTCAAGAACTTGAGAAGCAAATCTGGTATAAGTAGGCTTATTCCTCTGTATGTCATAACATTCTTGAGAGCATTTCTTCTTTAATTCCTCATACTAGTCAAGGTAACCATGCAATTTGAAACATTCATTGTTGAAATGTCCTCCTCTCTTACAAAAATCACAGTATTTCTCATCTTTATTGACATATTCCCTTGGCCTCCATATAATATTTTGCTTAAAATTTTCTTTACCATAACCTCTATTCCCTTTTCTTCTATTATCAAGACCACGTACTAGTATAGCATTGTGTTCCATATTATCATTAGTGAGACAATGCACCTATTTATGTTTTTCAACACAAACCACTAGTGAATAAGCTTTTGTTACTAGAGGTAAAGATTCCATGCCTAATATCTAATTCTTTACTCCATTATTCTCGTCAGCTCTTTCTCTTCTAACTCCACAATTACAAGGACACATACATACATGTCTAGGTAATAAAACATTGTGCCCATTGCACAATTTCTTAAGCTTTGTATAATAAGCTGCTACAGAGAGGTTACCTTGTGAAAACGAGGCCATCTCCCTCTATAATTGGTAGAGCTGTGGTCCATTACTTTCTCCATAGATCAATTTCACATCATTCTAGAGTTCTTCTACACTTGTTGCATGAAGAAAAGCATCTCTAATGTCTTTAGTCATAGAATTAAGAATTTATGTAGTTACCATATTGTCAACATGTTTCCATTGTACCAAATCTTTAGATCTAGGTGGTGGGATCCTACAAGTTCCATCAACAAACCCTAGTTTCTGCTTTGCACCTAATGTAAGCTTCATTGCTCTTCTCCAGCTGTTGTAATTATTCTCTATTACTAAAGAACTAACCAAAACCATTCATGGACTATAAGATCCTTGAAGATGCAGAGGGCCTTCAATATTACGATTCTCTGTGATTTTAACTTCATCTTTATAATATTCTCCATCTCTGTTTCTCTGAATGACTTAATCTCTCCCTATTAAATCATCCATTTCTAAAAATTTCCTACTCTTTCTCACAGATCTTTATGCTGTAATACCATGCAAAAATCTAATCTTCCATTAACACACTCTCTCTATCTTGCAAAGAAGATACAAGAAGAAAGAAAAAAAATATAGAAAATGGTATCTTCTAGTATATTGAATTCACACCTTGTAAATCTGTTTACATCGGTTTATATTGGAGTTGCAGGAATTGCCAGCTCAACAAGGATCAAACTAATCAATTATTATCTAATTAACTACTAATTAGTTACTAACTACACATCTAACTAATGAAAAGAAACATGTTTCATAACTTACTATGAGACTTAATAGGTTTGGTAATTGCTTATATGATTGCTCCTTTGAATGTTTTTTAGTCCTTTATTCATGGAATTTCTAGCATTGCAATCAAGCCCTTCAATAGTCATTGCCCTTATGTTATTCTACAATCGAATTGTTTTGAATTGATTCAGAAGTTGTAACTCTATACTAGGGGAATTATGCAATTGTTAAAGATTGCAATATCCCAAAGAAATAGTGATTAGAAAGAGGATAAAAAGATTTGATGGTAGTACCTATATCAACAAAGTGCACCTTCCTTTTGGGAGCTCATTCCTTAAGAACTCTAAAGTTAAGTGTGCTTGACCTAGAATAATTTAAGGATGGGTTCCCTCCCAAGAAGTTTCCTAGGATGTGGGTGAGTGGGAACAAATCCTGCGAAAAGGACACGTGTTGGTTTGTGGAGTCAGTCTACAGCTTTTAGTGATACTTTCAGTCAAGAAGGATAAAAAGATTTGATGGTAATATCAATATCAACAAGGTGCACCTTTTATTTAAGCTCATTTCTTAAGAACTTTGAAATTAAGTGTGCTTGATCTAGAATAATTTAAACATAGATGACCTCCTGGTTGGTTTGTGTGTCAGTTCATAACTTTTAGTGACACTTTCGGCCGAGGAGTGACTTAAGTGTTACAAAGATATTGTAATGTGGTTTTCTAGTTTTAAGTTAATGAATAGATAAGTAGCTCAATTTTACTTTTAAAAAAATTGAAAATAAAAGGTTAAGAACTTGTATATATTGAATTAGATAAGTGCCATAATTTTAAATATTTTTATTTAAAAAAATAATTTTGAATTTAATTTAAAATTTAAAATAATAAATATTTGAAAATTTACGAATTTAAAAACTTTCCACATAAAACCGTGTTTTGGCATCTCTAAGTACAACACAAAACACACTCAAAAGTTGAAATTAGCTTACCTGCTCACACCCCAAAACCTAAACCCACTAGATTGGGGTATACGGTTCAAAGTGAAAAGAACTGCAAAGTGGATTTGGACTAACCTTTTTTATATAGACCCCGTTTAAGATGGGAAAATGGAAAAGAAAAGGAATATAAAAAAAAAAAGAGCAACGCCTTTTCAAAGTAATAAACAAATCACCGTAGACTGACTTAGATTTGAAAAAAGAAAGAGTTGTGCAGACCAGCTCACTTCTACAAAAATAAATTATTATTTTTTTAAAAAAAAAAAGCCTTTTTAAAGGCGTAAATTAAGGAAAAATAACTTGGATAATAATAAGTTTAAAATTCATAGCTAGCCTACTACAGCAACAACAACCACTTACGATTATTATCATGGAAGTCCCTGGTGCTTTCATCATTCTTAGATTAAAAAATTCTATTTTTTGCCTATTAATCTAATTAATTAATGAATTAACTGATACCATGAAAACGAGAGACTTGAGCACACAATAAGATGGAGAAGAAGAAGAGCAATGGCGAAAGAAATTAGAGAGAAGTTTGTTATTAGAGAGGGAGAGAGTAAGACAGTTACAGAATGAGGTGATGAGCTCTTATATATATATATATATATATATATATATATATATATATGAAAAAGGGTTGAATTGCGTGAGATTTTCGAGCGATTTGATATACATTTTTTCTCACAAATTAAAACTTTTAGTTTGTTCTTTGAATACATCTAGATGTGCTGTTAAAGGAGTTAAACTTTTGAGATGGCAATAATTTTAATATTTAATGATTAAAGTTCTATAAATTTAATAAAAATAAATTTAATTTAGTAAAAATTTATTGAAGATAACAAAATAAAGAATTTAATAATGAATTTTGTAAAATAAATAAATCTTAAATTTATTTATTATTTGATTTGTGAAATTGAAAGTATATGGATTTATTAAAATTTTATGAAATTAATAAATTTTAAAATTATTTATTATTTGATTTGTAAAATGGTTTTAAAAAGTATAATTCATGAAATAGATTTTTAATTTTATAAATTTAAATGAATTTATAAATTTTAATCAAATTCATAATTTTAAATTCATCATTCTAAATTATTCTAATTGAAATCATTCAACTCAATATATTTTTATATTTAACACTTTTGAACAAAAATGTCATCAAAATTTAAACTTAATTATTATTATTATTAAACTTTATAAGACATATACTCAATCATTAGAATAATTGCTAATAATAGTAAAAATAAAATTAAATTCCATAACTTATAATAATATTATCCACTCATATTCTTTCTTTTTTTAAAAGATAAATGGTGTGATCATCATATTTCCCCTCAAAAGTACTGGCAAAAAAAAAAAAAATTCCCCCTCAAAAGAAGTTCCACAACTCATTTTACAATACCTACTCTCTCTCTCTCTCTCCAAACTACAAAAACCCAACTCAAACAAAACAAAACAGAACCCCAAAACCCCTACTTGAATGGTTTGTTAAAAGAAACAAAGATGATGATCCCAGCATGTTTCAGTCACCCAAACACACTCTCAACTTCTTCTTCTCAACTGCCTCAAAGTCTCATAACTTCAATTTACCAAACTCAACTCTGTAATTCCCCTTTTTATCTCACACTTTCATGGTCTAAATCTTTATTTTCTCACTCTCTCTCTATTTTTGCTTCAGATTCTTTTTCCATCACCATTTCTCTTTACCCATCAACTTTCTCTTTCTTTAGAACCCGACCCGGATCCAAATCCATCTACTTGACCTCCCACCATTACCAAAGAATCAAACTTTATTGGGATTTCACTCGAGCTGAGTTTGCCCTTAACTCAGCAGAGCCACACTCGTGTTTCTACATTGCCATTGTTTGTAATTCAAGGATAGAATTCTTTCTTGGTGATTTGCATGCTGAGTTGACTCGGCGATCCGGGTTGGTCATGACTGGGCAATTGGGTGACCCGACTCTGTTGTCAAGGAGAGAGCATGTGTTTGGGCACAAGAGTTATATATCTAGAGCTAAATTTATGGGGTCTAAAGTACATGAAATTGGAATAGAATGTAATGGAGGTGTGCTCATAATAAAAATTGATGGTGAAATTAGT
>CAOJBK011673635.1:0-13227 GCA_948294925.1 Codiaeum variegatum
AGCTCGAAGGTGTGCTTCGCACCTGTCTCTTCGAAGGTATGCTTCGCACCCTGCTCTTCGAAGACCTGGCTTCGCGATTGGGGCTTCGCGTGTTCTGTGAAGTCAAAGGCTGTAACGTGTCGAAAACCTTATGCAGTATGGACCTTGCTTAATATATACATATATTGTACTGGGTTGGTGAGAGTTAGTAGCAATGGTATGGGTCAATTGTACTGGGTTGGTAAGAACTGTCAGAGTAGTTGAACAAACGGTATGGGAATCATGTGTATATATATACGGTATACTGTGGGAGGTAAGATCAACTGAGTCAACTGTGAGATTGAGTTGTACTAGTACTGTGACTCTGGTTTTCCCAGAAGTAATAGAATTCTCTTTGTCCTTGGATGTAGGCTGTTCATTGCCGAACCACGTAAATCTGTGTGCATTTAGTTTCTGGTTCTTGTATGATTGTTTGTTCTTCCCTTTCTTGTTGCGTGGTATTGCTGCATTGTTATTGTTTCCGCCAACAATATTATTCTTATCATCACCCGTTAATCATATTAAAAACTTCTTCGACTTAATTTTAAATTTAATATCTATTCTCCAATCGTGCATACAAAATTCAAAGTTTCATATTATCTTATTGTCACCCCATTCATTGGGTGTGATTTGCTTTTGGAGTACAAAATTAGCTTTTTAGCTTTTCATGGGAAAAATTAAATGTCAAAGAATACTCGGCGTTCCCCCATTACTCTTTGCTTTATATTTTCTTATATGATATGCATTAATATTCTAAACTTTAACTCATAAAAACTATATGATGAAGGAGAATGAGACTTTGTGGAGTGATATTAAGAGACTGAACTATTCAATTCCATTCCTCAAAAATAATCTCACGACATATAAAAAATTATCAAAAAAATTATTAGAACCCAAAGTTGGTTTTTAGGCAAAGGGAATAAGGTAATGAAAAATTGATAAAAATGGAAAAAAACAATGGAGATATATGCCCACTTGTGAGAATCAAATCCAATTCAAGAGAGTGAAAAAGAGGCCAAAACAAAGTAGGGTCTTTGCCCACTTGCAGAGAGAGAAAGAGAGAGGTTAGCTTAATGAATTTTTCTAGCTCCACTTGAAGGCATCTCTCTTCTATCTCCATCCATGTGGTATAAATAAAGACTTCTAACAACGACACAAAAGATGTGATTTGTCAACTACAGACTTCAAGTTTTGGCAAAATCTCCAACTAGTCTTTGACCCTGAACTCAATGTTATTGATGTTTTGCAAAACTTAATTGAAATTTAAATATTAAATAAAGTATTTAATAGAAAATATTTAAAATTTAATTATTTATTATATTTAATGTAAATTTTAAGTTAATTTTTTATTTGTTATTTTAAGTGATTTTTTTTATTCAATTAAAACTAGTATGATATGGCTAATCAGGTAATATGATTTGAACTTAGCAAAAGTCGACAATTGAGTATGTGAATTTATAAAAGTCATAAATAAGTATCTTAATTTGTAAAAAAAAACAAAGTATCTTAATTTGTAAAAAAAATAACAAATAAGTGTTTTTACTTGACTTCGTTGCTAATTTGCTGATTTCATTCTTTTTTTCTCATGCATTTTTTGACCAAATTATCGACAAAATATGGTAAAAACATTTATTTCCCATTTTTTGTTAAGACACTTATTTGTCATTTTTTTTATCAAGTTAAGACGCACTCAATTGTCAAATTATAACAAATTCAGACGCAAAAAATGTCAATATCCCATCACCTAAAATTGTTTGGTATAATTGGTATGCTTTCATGTTTTACATACTTGGTATATTGGATCATGAAAATTGAATATGTATTAGGTGTATTTTGAGCATATATGTGCATATACATGGGATATGTCAAATTTTTAAAAAAAAATGTATGCATATATTAAGAGAGAGGATATTGCAACATTTTTGCTCAAACATTTGAAAAGTCATAGTTTAGTTTTATTGCATATCTGTGTTTGTTATAGTTTTCGCTTGCAACTAAGCTTGGTTTTGACACCATAAAAAAGGGGCAGATTGTTATCCTTTTATATTTTGATGATTCCAAAATCAAATTTTAGCTCTAAGTATAATCATTAAAATATGCATATAAAGTAAGTAAGTTTATTGTACAATGAGAAATTAATGACTTATTGAATTTATGTTGTGTATGCTAATAGTTCTTGGTGATTTTCTAAGGTAAAAATATCATATTCTTCAAAATCATAGGAAAGATGTCGTGTGCCAAAATGAAAAAATGGCCAAGACTTCATTTAATAGTACAGAAGCAAATGGGAAGTGTTTCTACTTAGAGAAAAGCAAATTTCCCTATGATGTTGTGTAGCCATAGGCAAAACACTTCTGGGAAAAATGCCAAAGCACCATGTGTTTGTACAGAAAGGGTTGGATTTTCTGAAAGCTGCTCCAAAATGCCATTTGGACTTTTGGAAGAAAATCTAGTATGTTGTTTGCCCATACATCACCATTAAATTTCAAACTTACCAAACCTAAGATGTCATATGGAAAAAAAGATCAAGACACCATTGAGACCTTTGAGCTGACAAAAATTATATCTATTGGTGGATGACTAACATTTTTTATACCATTTTGGGTTGAAAATGACACCTACAAGACACACAATATATAGAAGCTCATTTCTAGAGATTAACAAGAACCCTAGAGCATCGAGTTACACATTTTCTCAAGAATTAAAGTTTAAAGTTCACAAATTTCTCATTGTACCCTATTTTTTAAGGACCAAGTTCTTAAACACTTACCTTTAGTTCTTGAAAACTCATTAGCTAGATACTTCAAGCTTATCATTTTAGCTATTTATTCCACTTGTAATAAAGTCTTGGAGACTTGAAAACCTTTGCATTTGTTCCACTTGTAATCATGTCTTGGAGGCTTGAAAACTTTTATAATCTTTTCTCAAACTCTTGTATTGAGGTATTCAATCTCGCTTGGTTGTAAAAGGCAAAACCTCATAAAACTAGGAGTTTAGGGACTCCTATTAAAGCTAGTGGAACCTCCATTTGATGTTGGTTGAAAGAATAAATGAAGGAGGATAGGTTTTCTCTAACCCACTATAAAATATTGAGCATCTCTTAACCCTTTCTCTCTATATTTACTTACATTATGTTATTTGCTCTATTTTTCACATTCATATATATAATTGATATTTACGTTCTGAAATTGCTCAAAAAGCTTTATCTATTGTTTATACAAGTTTTAAATCAATTTTTGATATATGGTTTGTAATCTTAATAGAGAAATCTTTTGAAAATTTTGAATCTACCAATTCAACCCCTCCCCCCCTCCCTCCCCCTTCTCACCTCATCTTTATAACCATTTTATTGTTCATAACCCAATAAAACCGTCAAATTCAGGCATTCACAACTAATCCACCCAACTAAAAATAGGCCAAGATGAAAAAAAAATGGTGAAAAGTAGAAGACCTCAGCCATCAGCTAAGATAAGAGAGGTTGAGAAGAATGATGCTTGCAATACAAACTAAGGAAATGTTGATCAAGTTAATGAAGGCGAAGTCAACTCTAAAAGGCCAAGGTGGCAAGACAAAGGCCACCAACAGTTCCATGATGATCATATCTTAAAATTGTCAAGGATATAGGTCAGCCTTGACAGTGAGAGTCCTTAAAGGGGAAATTTTTTAACATAGACCCATATTTTCTTCTTAATAGAGACAAAAAAAAAAGAATAATAATTACATGGAAAGGTTGTGTAGAAGGTTTCAGTTTGACCAATGAAAATATGTAGATCCTAATGGGAAAGTAGTTAAATATGGTACAAGTTAGTATCTACTACCTACAAGCTAAAATAATTGAAAGTAGAAGGCAGAATAGGAGGTCTATAATATCATGCATCTATGAGGAAGCGGAGAAGCATAAAAGGAGTGGGGTGTAAGAAAGGATTTTAGAAAGTTCAAAAGATGGTTGGCCATGGTTATGCATTGGAGATTTTAATGCTATGATGTACATAATGAAAAAGAAGGGGCAAACGAAATTGAAATAAGCCAACTTGATTCGTTCAATGACTATGTTAATGAAGTTGCACTCGTGGATTTAGGATTTGTTGCAACTCAATTCACATGCAGTAATAAGAAAGAATGGGCTACTGCATAATGGAAAGCTTAGACAAAGCACTAAGCAACAGAGAATGGAGATTGACGTATCCATTAGCCTAAGTATGGCGTGGAGAATTCCTTAGTCCAAAACTGACCCATAATACTCAAGGTGGATGACAAGAGCAAGAAAATAAGAAGATTATTTAGATAGGAGATTAGGTGGGAAGATCATGCAAAATGTAAAAATCTGGTCGAGAAAGCTCAAAATGTAAAAATCTGGTCGAGAAAGCATCCAAGGAATGCATAGAAGGCTCAGATCAATATCAATCTTCCAAAAATAATAAAGCTTTATATATTCCTACTTAGAAATTAAAGATTAAGCTAAGAAACATGGGAAGGAAGATACAAGAGTATTAAAAGGCATTAAAGAGCATCCAAAAGTAATAAAAAGGAGGAAGGAATAGTGAAATAGAGAAGAACTTAGTGTGAAAGATAAATAAATTGTAGATAATAAGGAAACATATTGGTTTCAAAAGTCTAAAGTGAACTAGTAGCTATTTGGTGATAAGAACCCAAGATTCTTCCATGCCACAACAATTCAGAAAAGATAGAGGAATTAAATATTGAGGCCGCAAGATGGTAATAGAGGATGCATTTATGAAGAAGAGCCCATCACTCATGAAATCTGATCATTCTTGACAAACTTATATGTGAAGGACAGTGAAGAGTATTGGGATAAAGCTTTTAATTTGGTGAAGAAAATGGAATGAAGAAGAGCATAATTAGTGGCTCACTTGTCTTATTTCAGAAGACAAAATTTCAAAGGCTAATTTTAGGTTGGGAGCCTTTAAGGCTCCAAGGCTTGATGGTTTTCCTGCATACTTTTTTTCCAAGGTTCTATAATGAAGTTGGAGAATGGGTTACAAAAGTAGATCAAAGCCTCTTCCACACAAAGTACTTACTTAAAGAGCTCAACAACACAAATATTTGCTTCATTCCTAAAGTCTAGAATCCAATTAAGGTCAGTCAATTCACACCTATTACTTATTATATATTTCTTTACAAAATTATTGTAAAAATTTTGGCTAATAGAACTAAAACCTTTGATGGATGATATTATTTACCCAAGCCAATCGACCTTTTTTACTAGGTAGAGCCATCAAGACAACTTGATTTATGAACATTTTCACTATATTAAACATAGAAAACTAATAAAACCTAAGATGGCTATTAAATTGGATAAGTTTAAAGCACATGATAGAGTGTTATAGGGTTTTCTAGAACCTCTTTTGGAAAAAAAAAATGGGTTTAATTCCAAATTCATTTTGTTGGTGATGTAATGTATCAAAAAAGTCTCTTACAGAGTCATGGTTAATGGTAAGCATAATGAAACTCTATTTCCTTCTAGAGGTCTTAGTCAAGGTGACCCACTATATCCATATTTGTTTCTATTAGTCTCTAATGTACTTACCTTAATGTTGAATGAAAGAAAAGATTCCCAGAGCATTTAAATTTAATCATAAAATCCCTACTATAAGCCATATTCTCTTTACTGATGATACACTATTACATAAGCTAGCAACAATTAGTGAGGCAAGTACTATAAAAAATGTTCTACAAACATATGAGCTTGTAATATGCCAAAAAGTGAATTTTTACAAGTCCTATATTTATTTCAGTGATAATGCACCAAAATCACTAAAGAAATAAATTCACCATTTCCTTAATATGGAATCCATGGGTATAGAGGATTGTTATCTTAGCATGCCTACATTTTGGTTGAGATCAACGAAAGACACATTGGGCTTCATTAAAGAGAAGATTAGAAAAAAAAGGCAGAAGGTTGGAAAGAAAAATTGCTATAACAAGCGAGTAAGGAAATACTAATCAAAGTAGTTCTCAGAGCAATCCTTACATATTCAATGAGTTACCTCTTATATCCTAAAAACTTTTGTGACAAATTAAATTCAAGAATTGCTAAATTTTGGTGGAGTAATCAAATGAAAGTAGAGCCTTGGCATGGAAAAAATGGGATAATATGACTAGAGCTAAGATTTATGAAGAATGGGATTCGATGACTTATAAACCTTTAACATTGCTCTATTGGGCAAACAAGTGTGGAGAATGTTTCTAAACCATCAATCTATATGTGGAAAATATTAATAGCAATTTTTTTCCTACTTAGTTACTTAATATGGGCAAAATTATGCTACAGTCCCTTATAGAGCTAGGAAAGTCTCATGTAAGGCAAAAAAGCAAATATTATTGAGGTGCGATGCTAGGTTCTCAATGGCAACTCTATTAAAACTTGGACTGGTTCTTGTATTCCTCACCTTCACAATTTCATATTATCATCTCCTCTAATAGCAGGGGTAAATCAATATTATTGGGTGAAGAATTTGATTGACTGAGAAAGGAACACTGGCATTTTGAATAGATTATTTAGTGTAGACAAGGTGCAAACCATTCAAAAGATCCATATTGGTCTAATATCCCAATATGACAGAATAATATGGAACTTTAACACCAAAGGTATGGTTATAGTTCAAAATTTATACCCTCACCTGACTAAAAACCTATAACAAGTGTCAAAGTAAGACTAAAGCTGATTCAAAGTTTTAGAGATAAATATGGAAGCTCTTAGTATTGCCTAAAGTGCATACATTTATATGGAAAGCTGAAAACAATATTTTGGTAGCTAATAAGAATTTGGCTTGTAGAAAGCTAACAAGTTCATAATTATGTCAATTTTGTAGGTTTGAGGAAGAAACACTTGGGCATTTAGTCTTCAATTATAGTCATATAGGAGTAGCATGCATATATAACAACATTGGATTTTTACCAACAAATTATCAAGGGAAAATTTTCATCCAAATTTGGGGATAATAAAAAAAATACAAGAAATAGAAAAACCCATATTCACTATCTTTTACTGCTTATTTATGTTGGTACATTTAGAAAGAATGAAATAACTTTATTTTCAATTGCAGGAGACTGAGCTTGATAGAAATAGTCATATGCAGAAGAATATATGCTCTTGAATTTATGGATTGCTTGGAATCTAATAGCCAATTAAACTCAACACAAAATGTAAGTGGATGAAATCCTAGCTCGGGATGGACAAAACCCCCTAAAGGATGGAAGACATTCAATATGGATATAGTTGTTAATTTATAATCTAGAAAAATAAGAACGACGATAATTTGCTCTGATGATCAAGGCTTACTAGAGATAGTATCAAAGACTATGAAGTGCAATTCTCTACTAAAATGGGAAGGAATGGCTATGCTTCAAACAGTCACAAGTGCGATAAGATTAAAGATGTGCAAAGTCATTTTTGAATCAGATTGCAGAGAGCTAATTTCCAATATTAATGATTGTATCAATAGTAGAACAGACATTGAGGCTATTATTTATTATATTAAGGATATATGTAACCAATTTAATTAGTTTAAGTTTGATTTTGTCAGGCGGTGTTACAACCAACTCGCAAATGGAGTTTTGAAACTGGCTTTAAATAATGTTATGAACCAGCATTGGGTTACTACCCCACCCAAAGTTATTTGTAATCTCCTATAAATGAATTAGGTAGGGGTTTCTTTTTCTTATCTTTAACATAAGTTCATTACTAGTTCAAAAAAAAAAAGTAGAAACTAAAGTGAATTATTGGCTTTATAATAATTTGTTAGTAGTTTTTTATTATTTTTTACCCCTCTCTCCTTTCTCTTTTCAAAGAACACTATAGATAATATAATTTTCAATATCCTGCATAAATATGTCATTCGAGATGCTTTCTCTCTTGTGTAACTGAGGGAGTCTTATTTCTCTCTTACATTTGCAATTTTCTAAAAAAATAGCAAAATCTAGTGTTAGGGTTTATCATGGATGAGGTTGATGTCACCATGAGACGTATTGATATCTCAGAGATTAAGGAAGAAGGTTTGAAGTGGAGAATAGTACCAAATGCAGAAGCACTTACTCCTCTCTTTGATTATTTCGTTGCAGGTCATTTCATAGGCTCTAAATCCATCAATATACTAGCAATGAAAAACACATTAGCAGTTATATGGAAATCAATAAAAGGGATGTCGTTCTATATTAAAGATGCTTTAATTTTTCATTTTCATTTCTGTTATAAACATGATATAAAAAGGGTCTTTAAGAATGGTTCTTGGACTTTCAATTTCCAGTTACTAGTCCTCAAAAAATACAAAGATGATTGTTTTATTAGGGATGTGGTTTTAAACAAATCTCTCTTTTGGGCTCAAGTAAAAAATGTCCCTCCATGTGGATTGTCTATTGGAATGGCTCAGGTTCTCGGGTCAAAATTTGGTTATTCTGTTAAGTGTGATGAAAAATATCTTTCCAAGGGATTAAAGAGGTTTAGGGTTAAGATAGATATATCTAAACCTTATTTTCATGGGGTGAAACTTAAAAGAGAAGGCACGATTATTTGGCTCAAATTTAGTTATGAAAGTCTTCTATCAATCTACTTTCTATGTGGTTTTTTAGGGGGCATGTGAAAGCTAGATATCCTCTAATTATTGAAAATCCTCAAATTGTGTCTTTTCCCAAGCATTACGATATAATGATCGAATCTCTATTGAATCATACTAGAGCTCAAGTTTTTATGGATGGTGGAAGCTGGATTTGTGGGGAAGCTTGGCATGAGCCAGCAAACCAGGAAGGGAATAAAGCTTCATCTATTAGGTGAAATTACACTAATGAGAAGGAACAAGCCTTCAAGGATGAGAATCAAGATTTGAAGTACTCTGTGAAGAGGTTTTAGATTATGGATGTGAATGAAAAGGCTAAGAATGACAACTATCAAGTAACTCCACTGTAACTGATTAATGTGGAGGCAGCCATTGCTAATTCAAGTTCATAAAAAGAGGAAAACTGGTAAGGAACAAGTTACAATATTATCTTTTATGTTTTGGAACACTTTCAACAATGGAAAATCACAACATTTAAGCCCCTAAAATGGGGAAGGGGTTCCTGTTATGCAGGCATGTCTCTCGCCATGAATTTGTTGAGATAGAATTGTCATTGTTTGGCTGACCGTCACATAGTATAAACTTTGGTGGACATAGTCTAATCCAAAAGGCCTCTCTTGATGAAATAACGAAAATACATAGATTTATAGGCAGCTTTATAGTAGATAGAAGAGGACATGGGTGACATTGCTATGATATGGATGGTTCCAAATTTTTCTCAATTGATTTAGTATTCTAATTCTTACATAAATATAGTTATTAATCTAAATAATTATCCTAAATAGAGGCTAACAGGTATATATGGGAATTCAGATTGAAGCTTGCAAAAATACAGTTAGGATTTACTTTGAGAATTAAAAGTAAGTCCACTCTTCCTAGGGTTATGATGGGAAATTTAAATGCGATTATATTATTTATGAGAAAAAAGGTAGAGTTTCTTATCCAGTCTAATTAATAAGGAATTTTATAAAAGCTATTTAAGTTTCTGAGCTATCATACTTAAGCATGAAGGATTATCAATTTATGAGGGAAAATTTTAGAGGTACTGATAAATGGGTGGAGGAACACCTTGATATGAGTCTTTCCTCTACTTCTTGGATTCAGGCATTTCATCTACATAAGGTACATAACATGCTAGCTCCCTCATATGAACTAACTATAATATTGTTAGAAATTTTGGAATGGAAACTTGCCCTTACTCACAAGCGGTTCAAGTTCGAGAATAGATGGTTGGGGGAAGATGAGTGTAAAGTTGTTATTGTAGGTAGTTGGAACTCTTGTGTGTTAGCTAATATACTTAACAAAATTGTAACATGTGGATGGCACGAAATTTAGGTTGCTCAAAGAGAATATTAATCAAAGTAAATTTGAGATAGAAATAATTTATGGAGGGTGCAATAATAGCAACATATAGTAGTTTTAAAATGCATGTATTTAATATTTTTTTTCGTTTGAGCGAATTAGAGGATTATTGGATGTAAAAAGCCAAACAATTTTGGCTAAAGGAGGAAGATTCTAACTCCAAATATTTTCATATTTTTTATAGTTCAAGGAAAAATAAGAATTCTTTTTAGCAATTAAAATATGACCAGGGAGCTTAGGTACAATGGAAGAATGGTTTAGAGGGGTTGATAACCTCATATTTCTCAAATCTTTTGACAAGTACAACAATTGATGCAAAAAAGTGTGTTCTCCACTATTAAACCATGCATTACTAATGAACAAAATAGTTTCTTATTAAATCCTTTCACCTATTTGGATATCAAGAAGGCCATATTTGCTATACCTAGATAAAATCTCCATGTACGGACCGAATGAACCTTGCCTTTTATTAGAAAGTTTGGCATATGTTAGGTAATGACATAAATCAATCTTGTTTAGAGTTCATTAATCATTTGTCTTTGACATTAGGTATTAATGACACTATGATAATTCTTATCCCTAAAATAAAAAATCCCATAATTATCAGTGATTTAAGACCTATTTCCATTTACAATGCATTCTATAAAATTGTGGTAAAAGCTCTAGCTAATAGGTTAAGGGTCATGTTACCTAATGTTATTTATGAAAATAAAAGTGCTTTATTACTCGATCATCTAATTATAGATAACATTATGGTTGCTTTCGAAGTTGTTCATATTCTATGCAGGAAAACTCAAGGCAAGTATGACATTGCTGCACTCAAGTCAGATATGAGTAAAGCTTACAAGAAAGTCGAATGATCTTTTCTCAGAGGAATAAAGGACAAGCTAGGTTCTCATCACAAATGGGTTTAACAAATGATGATTTGTGTTGGATTGGTAAAATATTTTATTCAAGGGAGGGGTGTTAAACATAGGTCGACCAAGGATGCCCGTTGTCGCCATTTTTATTTTTGTTATGTGTTGAAAGCCTCTCTAGCATCATTCAAGTTCGTGAATCTAAGGGGAAGCTCCATGGCTGAAAATTTGCTTGATTTTCCCCATCGATCATGCATATATTCTCCCCAGATGATGTATATTTATTTATTCGAGCTTTAGTGGAGGAAGATGTTCAAATTAAAGAGTGCTTAGTGGACTATGAAAAGGCTTTAAGTCAAGAAGTTAATTAACAGAAGTCATCTATCTTTTTCACCCTTAATACAAACTTGACAATCTAACAAAAAGTTAGTAATTAGTTACAAGAGCCTATTAGTAACTACCTAAGCAATTACTTAGGCATGCCTTCATTTATAGGAAGAAATAAGGTTCAAGTTTTTGGTTTCATCAGAGATAAAATCTCAAGTATAGTGCACGTGTGGAAGAAAAAATGCTTTTAGTTGTTAAGAAATAGATATTAATTAATATTGTCTTACAGGCGATATCGACAAACATAATGACTTTTTCTTTTTACTTGTACAACTTTATACTGAATTGGAACGTTCTTTCAATGGAATTTTTTTAGCAGAATAATTATTAGGAGCACAAAAGCATCAAATGAAAGAGTTTTAATAAGTTGTATATGCCCAATATTTATGGTGAACTCGGGTTTAAAAGATTTAGACATTTCAACATTGCTATGACCGGAAAGAGGGATGGAAACTTTTAAAAGAGGAAAATTCTTTAGTTACCAGGCTGTATAAAGCACGATACTTTCCTCAAGGATATTTCTTAATGGCTCAACTTGGTGCTGATCCAAGTTTTGTATGTCATAGCATATTAGCATGGCAGGAGCTTCTTAGAAGAAATTGTATCAAGCGTGTAGGTGATGTTAAAAATATCAATATTTAGAGAGATCCTTAGCTTCCAAATGTTAATGATTCTCTTATAACTATGTCTAGACCTAATAATGTACTCTATTAGCCTGTTTCTACATAAAGGAGGCTCATGTTTCTCAGGATCATATTTATATATAGGTTTTATTTAATCCCATAGATGCAAATCTTATTTCCATTTTGCTATGCACTAGATGTTGAACTGATAGCTGAATGCTGTATGAAGATGGATAGAGAGTGTACACTATTCATAGTGCTTTTAAATGCCTTATGAAGTCTAATCTAAATTTTACAGGTCCAATTCTTGTCTCTCCTTCTATCTAGATCAAATTTGGCACTTAAAAGTATCTCTAAGAGTCATAACTTTTTTATGAAAAACATTATCATATTTTCTTCCAACGAGGGACAACTTGATTAGTCACGAAATGGGCATTGAACCTCAATTCCTGATTTGTGGAACTAAAGAAGAATTGATCTTACATATTATGTTTTCATACCCATTTACACAGGATTGCTTCAACAAATTCCACCATGTAGTCTTGCAACTAGGTGAATCAAGGTCATGGTACATGTGGTATATTGATTTTCTTATAATTGGAAATATGAAAGATTTGGCAATCATTTCTATGATTTTATGGAATGTTTGGAAACATCATTGAGAAATGGTTTTTTCAAATCAATTTTTAACCCCTGAGCATGTTATCTACTTACCACTATCATTACTGCGGTAATGGCAAAATGCACAGGTAGAGAGTTGTGTTGCTCATTATTGTACGAGTGATGGTGTTGGTTATAGGACTCCTCCTAGTGCTTTTTGGTTAAAATGTAATGTGGATACCTCTATTTTTTTCTAGTGATTAAACTGGAGGTCTTGCCTGTGTGGTCGGTAATGAAGCTAGTGGTTTTGTATTAGCAAGAATCAAAAAGGTGTTGGGATGTTTTGAACCGAAAGTAGTAGAAGCCATCAATTTTCGAGAAGCTTTGTCACTGCAAAATGACAAAGGCTGAAATAAAATTCAAATGGAATTTGAATCATTATTTGGGTAAGCAACTAGAAATTCTAATGCTGATAATTCTTTTTTTTTTGTTCTATAGTATATGATTGTAAGAAGTATTTTCAATGAGATGAATGAGATTGAGGTTCATCTTGTAAGTAGATTAGCGAATAGTAGAGCTCATATGCT
Organism: Codiaeum variegatum; assembly: GCA_948294925.1. Lineage (NCBI taxonomy): Eukaryota > Viridiplantae > Streptophyta > Magnoliopsida > Malpighiales > Euphorbiaceae > Codiaeum > Codiaeum variegatum. Next base: position 13,008 of record CAOJBK011673635.1, read on the forward strand.
AAGAATAGCTATCTATTCTATGTCTGATCAACATGCATGGGAGTCATTGTTCCCTTTATATATTTCTTCAATTTATTCTAATAATAATACTTCTTTAGTGAATGGGGTTAGATGATGATTGACGCTACGGAGGTGTTAGTCTAATAGGATATCCGAGCGTGCCTATTAATTTCTCCCTTCTCTCTCTCTCTCTCTCTCTCTCTCTCTCTCTCTCTCTCTC
>CAOJBK011673682.1:0-10301 GCA_948294925.1 Codiaeum variegatum
GTGTATTTAGCCCCTAGTATGTGGGTTTTTTTAAAAACAATTTTATGTTTATTGTTTGCAGAACTAATATCAAATTTTATGAAAAATTTTTGAAATTTAGTTCATTTTTTTATTGATTTTTATATTTTTAAGGATGAAACATGTTTCGTGTTGAAAATTGGGCAAAAAATAGAATCGAATTGAATATAAATGGATTGTTTCGAGGCAAATCCACACGTATGAGCAATTACGCGTGCGTAAGTGCCTCTACGCATGCGTAATTGGCTTTTACGCATACGTTTTGGCTTGTTTTACGTGCACAGCCTTCTAAACTTAATTCTTCTGCCTCATTTTTGTACCACTATAAATATTCGTATGAAAATGACTGCTGACTTAGAAAATCATCGGGAAAAATTATTTTTTTAGAAAAACATTAGATTTTTCTTTTCAGAAAATGGGGCCCTTTTTAGCCACGTGATTCATAAATGGTACTAGAAGTTAACCAAAGTGCAAAGGATCAACCTCGAGAGATACGGTATGTCTACATTACCAACTCTTGGGGGTGTGAAAATTGATTGGAATTTTTTAAATGCCTGCATACAATTTTGGGACCCCGTTGGTCATGAGTTTCGTTTTGGGGCTAGTATGGATGTGATGTGTCCAATCTTTGAGAAATTTTCATTTTTGTTGGATATAAATCCTGAGGCTATTCTGACTATTCCACTTGAGCAGATAAGCTATTTCAACTCGTTCAAGAGGTTGTTGGATTTGATTACGGATGCTGCATCAGGTATGGTAAAATATGATTTGGTTGACCTGCCTGTGTTGGCCTTTATATTTTGGGAGGAATCAAAGGATGAACCCATTCAGATGGCTAGGAGGTTGAGGGCTTATGCTTTCGTACTAACTATGGGTTATGTGGCCCTATTTGTTTCAGGGATGCAAAGAATGCTGAGCTAATAATCTAGATGGGTAAGGTTGAGTAGATTATGGGGATGATTTTGACTAAGACACTACTAAGCTTGGACCGTTATTATAGCTTCAGAGAACCTTGGACTATCAGTCCATTTCTGCTTTAGGTATTTAGATCCTTTTTTGCTTTTCTGTCTTAGCATGTCTTGAGAGTTTTCTGATTTGTGTTTTTGCCTTTTCAGATTTGGTTGAGGGATCACCTAAGGATCATTCCTAGACTTGATAGAGAAGAGTATTTTAGTGCTTGGTACTATACTAGGAAGGTTGTCTTTCACCTAGATTCTGAGTGAGAATAGGTTAGCGTGCTTCTGGAGCTGAGTCATTCTAATCTGCTGTGGAAGCCTGATTGGTAAATTATTAAATGGTTTATTATGAGGAGTCAAGGTTTCAAGTATATGTATCTGCTTAGCTTCCAACATCTGACTTGGTACCAGGCTACTAAAGTTCTTTGCCAGATAGGCATGATCAGGATGTGCCCCCGCTGGCCCTTTGTTTGAGACGATCACAGTGAATGATAGAGTGGTTAGAGCTATCCTTTCTCATTGGATCAAAAAATACTCGAGGACTATGATGGTTCCTGGTGAGGATTATAGTAGATCTGCTAAGTATATTTCATGGTGTATTGAAGCTTGTTGGCCAAAGCAGAAAGCCAAATGAATTTCTATTTTGACTGAGATTAAGGGTTGAGTCTTAGTCTAGACTTTAGAAATAATAAGACTATTTATTTTATTTGCCTTTCCTTTTTCAATGCCTTGTTTTTGTTGTTCCAAGATGAATAAAGCCTAATAAATGTTTTGTTTTATTTATTGAGCTCCAATTTTTGCCTAAGTTTCCCTTTCTGGGTTTTCAACTTAGCAAGCTGGCTTGATTGTTACCTAGACTGCCTTTTCAGTTTTCAATCTAGCAGGCTGTACCCTAATTTTTACCTAAGCCAGTCGTTTAGTTTTCAGCATAGCGGGTTTCATTCATTTTTTTATTTATGTTTATTTGTTCTTTTTAACTCTTTCATGCAATGTTAAAGAGCCCAAATGTGAATGCGAATGAAACATTGATTTTTATTAAATGATTTGGACCATGCCTATCAAGGCTACCTATGTATCTCCTTGCAAAAGATAATTTGAAAATTGAATACATGGTAATTTGGAGAATCGGGCCCACGTAGTTCTTGTTTGGTAATGATGCTTGAATGCATGCTCATACAATAAGAACACTATATGAAGTACTTTTTAAGTTGATCAAGGATGGTAGGATGGTTGAATTCATTGTTGTCGAGGTCCTTCAGGATGATGCCTCCGCCTGACATGATCTTCTTAATGATGTATGGTCCGCTCCAAAGAGGTCTGAAATTTCCTCGAGCGTCTTGTATAACTTGTCTAATCTCTATGAGAACTAAGTCACCTTCCTGGAGGTTATGACTTTGAACCTGCTTGTTGAAGTGCTTAATAGGCATAATCTAATAATTTTGTGTGTGGTCGAGTGCTTCCATCCTCTTTTTATCAATTTCATTGAGTTGGTCATAGTAGGCCTATTGTCAGTCGAGGTTAGAGATCTATGCTTCATAGAGAACTCTAGCTATCTGAATTTCCAATTCTATGAGGAGTATTGCTTCCATTCCATAGAATAAAGAATATGGTGTAACTCTATAGTTGTCTTCCATTCCCTGTGATTGCTGATCATTTTCTAAAGTAAGTTTTTCAACAATTTATTGATGGCTTCAATTGCACCGTTTGTCTGAGGTCTGTAAGGGGAAGACTAATATTTTTTATCTTTTTCTTTTTCAATAAATTGACTACCTCTTTCTGGAAGTTGGAGCTGTTGTCAGAGATGATCTCATGAGGAACACCATACCATGCAATGATGTTGGTTTTGATGAATTGAGCTACTTTCTTGTATTCTAGAGCCTGATAGGGTGAAACTTCAACCCATTTGGTGAAGTTGTCAATAGCCACAAAGATGTATTCATAGCCAGTAGATGACTTTGGTGAGATCTTGTAAATGACATCTATGCCACAAATAGTAAAAGGCCAAGGTGTAGAGATTGGATTGAGGGGTAAGGAAGGAAGCTTCTAGAGCTTTGTATACCCTTGACACTTTAGGCACTTTCGAGCATATTATGCATAGTCCAAGTTCATGGTGATCCAGTAATATCTTTGGTTCATGATTTTCTTAGATAAGATCCACCTGTTCGTATGAGTGCTATCTGTTCCACCATAAATCTCTTTCATGATATGATTAATCTCTTCGTCTGAAACACATCTGGGATGAATGCCATTCATTATTTTCTTGTAAAGGATGCTACTCTTAGGGATGTACCCACTTGCTAATTGTCTAAAGGTCCTCCTTTCTGATTTGGAGGCACCTTCAAGATATTCACCTTTAGTGAGATAGATGTAGATATCCCAATACCATGGCTTATTTTTTACTTGAATTCTGATACAATGAGTCTAAAAGCTTGGTTGGCATTTGATGCTTATAAAAAAAGGATGGATAATGATCCCATAATGTAGTTTTATCATAGATGCCATACTGGCCAGTGCATCAGCGAATGTGTTCTGACTTTTTGGAAGATAGTGAAAAGAAAAAGTGTTAAATTCATTGACCAATTCTTCGTTGTGCTTATGGAAAGGAACCAGTCACTCCTGTGTAATTTTCTATTTACCCAAGGCTTGTGAGACAATCAAGTTAGAGTCACCATAGACCTCTAAGTTTTTGATGTTAATCTAGAGGGCTTATTCTAACCCAGACACACATGCTTCGTACTCTTCTTCATTGTTGGTTACCTCAAAATCCAGTATGATTGCAAGAGGTAAGCTTTTACGGGTAGGCAGAAGGAACACCAAGTTGGCACCATAACCTTTGTGGTTTGTAACACCATTGAAGTATTGTGTCCATGTGTCAGTCTCTAAGAATAGTATGTCATCCTCAGGAAATTCAGGTTCTTCCCAACGATCATCAGTTGGGGCAGCATCCACTTGATAAAAAATGGCACCGCTTTTGATGGACTTTCTCTAAATGTACTTGAGGTCATAGGCTGTGAGGACTACCATTCATCTAGCCATCTTGCTATCTAAGATAGGCTTTTCAATAAGATATTTGGAAGGACTTTGATAAGTGAGGACATGTGTGATGCATGCCCCCAGATAATATCTCAGCCTGTGATTGACCCATACCAGAGCTAGGTAGAGCTTTTCAATGTACTTGTACTTAAGTTTGTGTGGTAGAATTCTTTTACTCAAGTAGTAGATGACCTTTTCTTTATGCAAGCCTGGAGCTTTCTGAGCCAGTATTGCTCCCACAGCTTCTTTAGTGACAATTAAATAGAGTAGTAGAGGTTGAATAGGACTAGGAGGCAGTAAGATTGGTGGACTTAAAATATATTTCTTAATTTGTTCAAAGGCTCTCTGCCACTCCTCAGTCCATCACTTGGAGGAATTCATTTTTAGTAAGTCAAATATTGGGCTGCAGGAGTTTGCTAGTTGGTATATGAACAGATTGGGGTATTGAAGGTAGCCGAGCAAGCATCGTATCTCCTTTTCAGTTTTAGGAGGTGACATGTCAAGGATGGCTTTAATCTTAGCTAGATCCACTTCCATGCCTTTCTTGCTGACCATGTAGCTGAGGAACACTCCATATGAGGGTCCAAATATGCACTTGTTTGGATTTAACTTGAGATTGTACTGTCAAAGTCTAAAGAAGAACTTCTCCATTTCATATAGATGCAGATCATGAGTTGCAACTTTAATGATAATGTCATTGACGTATAGTTCCACCTCTTTATGTATTAAATCATGGAAGATTATAGTAACCATCCTCAAATAAGTGGCTCCCGCATTTTTAACCCAAGTGGCAATACTCTGTAGCAGTAGGTACCCCATTTTGTGATGAAAGCTATTTTTTCATATCTGGAGGATGAACTAGGATTTAATTGTACTCTGTAGAAAGATTGGTTAAGGAATCCATCTCTGAACCCCCTAATGTGTTGACCAAAAGGTCTATGTGGGGTAATGGAAAATCATCCTTGGGGCATACCTTGTTCATGTCCTGATCATCCACACACATTCTGACTTTGCTGTCCTTCTTTGGTACTAGGAAAATGTTTGGCAACTAAGAAGTGTATTTGATTAGCTCAATGAATCTGTGAGTAAGCTGTTTAGCTACTTCTTCTTTGATTGGTATTGACTAGGCAGGCTTTATGTATTTGAGCTTCTGCTTGATAGGCTTGTAGTTAGTATAGGTTGGAATCATGTGGATGGCGATTCTTGGATCTAGTCTGGTCATGTCATTGGGTTGCCAGGCGAAGCAGTCTTCAAATCTTTTGATGATAGACTCGATGTCCTGTTTGTTTTAGCATACAAATGCAATATATGTATTTTTATGCATGTCATGAGTGCTAGTGTTTATGGGCTCTTTAACTGCATCTTTTATTTCATTTATATTTTATTCTCTTTTTCTGTTTGTTTGAGGTTAGATTCATCAATTAGAACAGTAAAAGAAAATAAGGAAATAAGCTCATAACAAGAAAATTTGGATGTCCTATTAAATTAAATAGGAGAGAGGTCCATGGTTACATCATACTCATAATTAAATTCTAGCGGACCTATTACATCAGATTTAGACTCTGAGGAAAACTCAAAAGTAGTAGTTGACTTAGACTCAGAACGGTACTCAAATTTAGTTTCTGGCTCAGATTCAATAGCTTTAAAGGGACTTTCATCGAAATGGCAGTTCTTCAGATTTTCATTGGCAGGCTTGATCAGAGTGGAGAAATTAGATTTCTCCTCTTTGCTAGTGAGAACAACTATGTCGCTAAAGAGGCTTGCTTCCATGTTCTCCTCATAGTTGTCACCTAAGTAGTATATCAGTTGGTGATCCTCAATATTCAGTTTCACATCAGAGAATAGTTCGATTCTAGGAACTCTTACACTAGTGATAGGGAAAATACATGGCTTAGGGAAAGCATAATAAGGAACTGTCTCTCTCTCTCTCTTTGACAAAATAGCCACTGATGTTATGGAATAGGGTGTTAGATGGATGTCAACTTCACCTTTTTATTTTGTGATTACATAGTTCTTTCTAGCTTTAGCTTTCTCTTCTTTAATCTAATCATTAGTAGGTTCATTGCCTAAACCAACGGGAGGAGTAGAAAACTTGATTTCATTTAAGGACTCAACTCCTTATTAGTTTTTTTCCTAGGCCCATACTAGGAAAGCAAGCACTGTGCTTAAGAATATTCCTAACCTTTGGGTTGCCGTCAGGAATGAAGTACACGGCAAGTGGTTCTTCAAGATTCTCTATAGAATGAATGAACTGAACAAATGAGAAGCCAAATAAAGGATATACCAATTTAAGTAGAATCTCCAAGATAGGTGTAGTGTCTAGGACTTCAAATTTTCTAGACAAATCAATGTTAATGGTAATAATGCCACCTTTAAATGGGAACTTGACCCTTTGGTGTAGAGTTGATGACACATCTTTGGCTTGATGGATCCAAGGTTGACCCAGAAGCAAATTAAAATAGGATGGTACATCGATAACTTAAAAAGGGACTTTAAAAGTAGTTTGGCCCATGGTAATGGTCAGTGTAGTCACCCTAAGAACTTCCCTTTTAGAGTTATCGTAAGCCCTTACAATCTGATCGGAAGGGGTGAGATCAGTAGCGATCAACCCAAAGCAGCTTATAACTTTCGAAGAAGAGACATTCAATGCAGACTTGTTATCAACTAAGGTCATAGGTATAGTCCTATTCCTTGTCATAATAGTGATATACAGAGTATCATTGTGATGACCCCCAGACGGAATCTCATTGTTTGAGAAAGAAATAATTGTTCCTTTTGTGGCACTAGTGTCGATGCAACCAAAGTTTTAGAGGAGATATCAGATGATTTCTGAGTCTGAGTCAATGCCTTACAAAGAGCTTGGTGAAGAGGGTTAGAAGACATGAGTAAATTCCAAATTGAGATGTTAGCTTATGTCCTCTTTAGTTGTTTCAATATGGGATCATGTGAGGCCCTGCCAAAAAAGCCCATACGATTTCCCTTCAAAGAGAATGCCTACAGACTTCTTATATGGCCTAGAGGAAACCTTTCGGATTGCGCTTCCAAGGCATCACGGTTTGTGGATTGGGTTCCCACATTTGTGCATCCACATATGTTAGTTAGAGTGCTCATCGTATGTAAAGTGTTAGAGTAGCCACCTAATACCTTAGAAAAAAGGTTTTTCAAGGTGATTAAGAAACCTTTTGAAATTAACTCCATTCTAGAAAAGATTCAGTTTTCTACCTAATTGGAAAAGCTATTCTTTTTTTAAACCAAAGGGGGTTCGTGATATTAAAACATTTTAATAAAAATAGTTTTATACTATATTAATTAAAACTAGATTTTTGCCTGAAAAATCATGCAAGCTCAGTTAAAATTGTATTTTCTTGTATGCATGAACAAGATTATTGAATGAAAGCATGACCATGCCAGATTATGAAATGACATCTATAAAGCGGTAAAGATGAGTAATTTTGCCAAGGGTTCCTTTAGCCCACTTGAGGTTCTAAGAAAGGCATAACACCCCAAAGAAAGTAATGAAAATTAATACAGTGAAAAATAATAAACAAGGGATCTCCTCTCCATTCTTATGATCTTGGAAGAGTACACATTCCCCAAATCCATACATCACATGAATAAACAAAACATAAACAGATTGTATAATAAACAAACATCACAACAGAAAAGCAAAACTTAATGACATATGAATAGAATGAAATAAATATGAAGGAATAAATAAAACAAAGAAATAAATAATGAAAAATAATAGAAAAATGATTTTAGAGTTAAAGCCATGAAAGGTTTGCTGGCATATACCTTTCAATGGGATTCAAACCCCATGCCATTCTCCCTTCTTACAAAGGGTGGGGGTTTGTTCTAGTAATAAGAGGCGTGGTTGTTGGTTCAATAGCTAATTGTCTTTATATTGTAAAACTAATTATCCTATATGCTATTAACCAATTCTGAAGTTCGATTAAAGTAAAAATACACTTTGATTGTGTATTTTGCCTAAATAGATTTTAGGACTTATTCATTTTAATTATGAAAAGATATTTATAAAAATAGCTATTTTGAAAATATTCCTTATGTCTGATTTAAAGGGCTTAAATAAATTTAGTTTCACGATTAGATGCCAAAAGAAATATTGTACCGTATACCTTTTTACGTGTTTTGGAAATTAGAGATTTTGACGATTTGATGAAACCTGAGTGAGTCTCTATTGTGTTTAGAGAGTGTAGATTGATTTTCTGGACTAATTGGAAAAGGACTAGATAGGATTCTGATTAGACGGATTAATCGCCTGTATCATTTGTAAATGGATTGTCTTAAGCATCAGTCATCTAAAAATTGTGTTTTAGAGTCTCAGACTGATGTAAAATGATGTAATATAGTGTTTGAAGTGTGTTTTTAAGAGTGTTCTATCATCTGGAAAAATTGGTAAAAAGGTTCGAACCTAGCTCTGTTCTGAAGGGTCAAACTTATAAAGAATTGAATCAGAAAACCTTAAAAATTGTTATGTGCGTGCGTCACATGCTCCACGCAATGGGAGTGGCCCTTCATGCATCCGTGAAGGGCTTGACACATATGTGAAGTCATTCACGCATGCATCTTATCGATCATGCATGTATCTTATCATTTTGGACTTGGGTCTGTCCAGGGCTCGATTTTCTAGGTCTAATTTGATTAAGTAAAATGCAGTTTTTAGGCTTTCTAGGCTTGTTTGAAGTTCAATTTGAGTCTGGTTAGATCTTCTGGTGTCGTATTGATGGGTCAGATGCAATGGTGCCAAAATGAGGGTTCCCTTAAAAAAAAATGCAAAATTTCTCATGTCAACCCTTGTAATTTAAAATTTTCATCTTAGAAGAAATAAAGGGAGCTGCCCTTTGACCCTGTCAGGTTTTCAAACCTTTGAGAGTCAAGAAATAATCGATAATTCTAGAGGTATGAAATTTAGGGTTCACAGCTGCCCCTCATCTTGATTAGCTTCGGGCCATTGCAGATTCTGGGCTTGTGACCATACCCATTTGAATTCTGGACTTGTCGCCTTATCAAATTAAGGGCTTATGCAATGTCAGCTTCTGGGCTTATGGTGTACTAAGATGGGGATGCCAAACATTATGATTTCCATGCGAATGTTGGTGATCATTCCATAGGAACTTATGGGCTTGTCAGATATTGAGTTATGCCATGTGAGGCTTTGAGCTTTTCAAAATTTGAGCTCTGATAGTTAGTTGTAGTACCTTTGAATCGCCAGTGAAGACTCCTTTAAGAGGATCCCCAAGATGTGTATCAGATGATACTAGTACTTGGAGGGAGATGCATGCGATTCATGCTAAGGATGATGCATGATTATGCTTGACTATATTTAGGCCCCAGTTGTGGGCTTTTGTAAAAACAATTTTCAGATTTTTGTTTATATTTTGAAAATTTAGAAAATTCCCATTTTTTTAAAAAGAATTCTAGGGAGTAAAATTATTTTGCAAAAAAAAGACAGATTCTTTTTCTTTTCTCCCAAACATGGAGCCCTTTTTCTGCCACGTGATGTATGGATGGTGCCGAGAATTGTCAAAAGTGCAGAGAATCAACCTCAGGTGATATGGATTGTCTGCTTTACCAACTCTTAGGGGTGTGAAAATTGACTGGGATTTTCTTAACACTTGTATATGGTTTTGGGACCCCATTGACCTTGTGTTCCATTTTGGGGCTAGTATGGACGAGATGTGTACAACTTTTGAGGAGTTTTCTTTTTTGCTGGGTATGAATCTCGAGGCTATTTTGGCTTTTCTAATTGAGTGGGTAGGCTATTCTAACTCATTTAAAAAGTTGTTGGATTTGAGGACAAAGGCTGCTTCGGGCTTAGTAAAAGATGATTTGGTTAACCTGACTGTGTTGGCCTTTATGTTTTGGGAGGAATCCTAGGATGACTCTATTTTGGTGGTCACAAGGTTGAGGGCCTATGCTTTCATGCTGACTATGGGTTATATATTTGTGGGCCCAGTTGGTTTAGGGGCTGCAAAAATAGCTGAGCTGATACTTGAGATGGACTACGGCAAGTCAATTCTGGGAATGGTTTTGGCTGAGACATTGGTGAGCCTGGATAGTTATTATAGCTCCAGAGAACCTTAGACTATTAGAGCACTTCTGTTCTAGGTATTTAGATCCCTTTAGGCTTTTATTTTAGCATGTCTTGAGAGTTTTCTAATTTGTGTTATTATGTCTTTCAAATTTGGCTTAGGGATCACCTTAGGATCATTCCTGGACCTAATAGACAAGAGTATTCTACTGCTCGATACCATGCTAGGAAGGTTTTCTTTC
>CAOJBK011673975.1:0-10131 GCA_948294925.1 Codiaeum variegatum
TAGAGAGAGAAAGCATCAAATTCACACCAAAATTTGAGAGGAAGTTTAGATTGAAGAATACTTCTTCAATCTCAAACTTATTTTCAATAACCCTTGGGAAGTGAGTGTGATGAAGCATCAAAGTCCAAAGCCATCCTCAAAGCTTTGGGTGATTCCAATGAGAAAGGATTCAAGCTTCTTGAAAAGAACTCGAGAATAAACTTTTGGGAAAAGCTAGGTATGTCTCAAGCTAGAGGCTTCACATTTGGGAGCTTAACGAAGGAGGGCAAGAGGTATTTTATACATTCTAATCCTTCTTCATTTCTATTGTGTTTTGCACAATAATTGGATAGATCCTTGATGTTGAGTATGGGTCTCCTTGATGTTGAGTATGGGTCCTTTTGGTTTATTTATTTGTTAAAGAGTTTAATGAATATTTAAACCAAACCATGTCAAAAGTGTTTTGGCATGGAAAATGTTTTATTAAAAAAAAAACCGAACTGCTACTGTTCACACAGTAGTGCTGTCCAATTCTGGACAGCCGTTCGGTCTTCCGCTGCGCGACTCCGTATTCGCCCTTCACCTATCTCACAGGCCATGAGGCAGCCCTGAGCCTTCATTCTTTGCTTTGTTTTCATGTATTTTCTTCATCTTTCAAGATCAAACCTCAGAATTGTTCCTCTTAGCTTCAGAATTCAATTGATTGCTTAGAAATGGCTGAAAACACAAGAACAAACACATTAAATTCAATTTAACAAGTAAAATCATCAACAATGTGGGGTAAAATAATGTATAATTTTCTAGTTATCAATTATTCCTATCAGTACAAAATTACAAAAGTTTCAAAATGTGCAAAAAACTATTATTGAGGATCCGAACCACCCTCTTCGAAGTTTGCATCATCACCCAAGTCTTTACTGGAAGAAGAGTGCAATCCTTGTGCTTATTAACCTCAAATGTAGGAGAAGAAGGCTAAGGAAAAGAACTCAGATACTCCTCGAGGGAAGGGAGCCTTGACCTTCTTTGCATCATGTAATGTCAAGGACCTAGTATCTTCGGGATGCTTGGCCAGGGTCTCCCTAACAACCTTGTTGTGCCAAAGCATACCATGAAGTACTTTTCTCTACATGATATACTTCTTTATCTAGTCCGAAGAAAAGAAATCATGGACAACTTGACATACCCTTTCGGCATGCCTCTTAACTTGTCCAGACATTGAATTTAGAATCTCCAGGAAGAGGTGAATGTCCTCCTATAGTTTATTCTTCTCCTCTTGGAGAGTGAGATTTTGACCCTCGAAAGTGAGCACTTATTGATTAAAATTAGTGATAAGATCTTCCTTCTCCTTCAGTTTGGTTGGAAGATCCTTCAAGGAGGTGATGAGCTCTTCACTCTCTTTCAACTTGGTGTGAAGGTCCCCGAGCTCTTTTAGGGCTTTCCCTTTGTCTTCTAGAGTAGAATCTCACTCTGAGAGGGTGACCTTGAGATCATAGGCAGTTTGGGTGAGAGCTTCCTTAGTGCTTTGAAGCTCTAAGAATGACACTGAAAAAGTTTTCTCCTTCCCAGCTAACTTTTCTTCAAGTTATCATTCTATAAGGAGTGAAGGGAGATGATGGTCTCCATTTATTGATGATCAGAGAGAACAACCTTCATAGCCTCTTGATAAGAACTCACCTTCGATAAAACGTCCTACAAAAAGCAAAAAAATTGTTAGAAGCAAAAAGGCAAAAAGTAACAAACAGAAAATAAAATACCCACCTCGAGGGCAGTCTGAAGAGCCGACCCTTAAGAGAGGATTCCCCTAGTATCAGGAAGCTTCATCCTCTCTGGAAATAATTCTTCACCCATCTAGGTAGAGATAAAAGGGACAGGAACAAAGGTGGAGGAAAGGTTACGAAGAGGATCAACAACAACTACCTGTTTAGAGGAATTCTGGGATCGCTCGATGGATCTATGAGTTTCCTCCTATCTATTAGGATGATCTCCTTCCCAAACTCCAGAGGATGTGACAGTGCCTTCGACAAGGGTAGATTTCTCTAACAAGGCCCTTATGTGAAGGAACATCTTAGTTACCGACTTAGAGTTATAGCCCGATCTGTAGAGATCTGATAAAGCTTCATCCTCTTCTTGGGTTGGGCTTGGAATACCTTCCACGTCGAAGCCTTTAAAAAATTCTTCTAACTTTGTAGAATAGACTTTAGAAGTAGCTTCGTCGTCACCCTCCGTTCCATCAACCTAAGATAATGGAACCATGAGTAAGGACGAAAAAATAGATTTGACTAAGTTAGGAGAAAATATACCTAAATAGATGGTGAAAGAATAATTACATTCTCCTCAACCCTTAGAGGAGGAGGTAGAGCTAGAACCACAGGAGGAGTCACCTCCACTTCAGCGCGAGGCGAAGCCTCACCGGCTTGAACACTTTCGTCATGCTGCAAGAAAAAAGGAGAAATGAGTACTGAGTAAAACATTAAAATATGAAATAAGAGAAAAGGCTCAAGCTTACCTCAGGCATCGAAAGTTGAATAGTGACCTCTTCAGGCCTAAAGGGGGGTAAATTAACAATAGCAACAAGAGGCTCGACCTCCGCTGTGGGATGAGACAGAGCCCCATTAGTTTGAACGCCTTCAAAAACCTACAAACAAGGGAAGATGGCATGTTAAAGGAAGAGAAGCTAAAATGAAACAAAAGTAGGAAGAAGCTTACCTTAGGGATTAAAGGCAATGAAGTTGTAAAGGGCAAGGGAACAGAGGCCTCGCCCAACAAAGGAGCGTTTCCCCCAGTAGCCTCCCCAAGAGAAATGGTGATAACAAAATGAGAAGAAAATCAATATCAGCAATGAAGGATTGAAGCCAAAGGGTCGTATCGGATGAGAAGAAAAGGAAGCAGCAGCTGAACGAGCCAAGGGAACAGGAGGCTTGGGAGCAACAACAGGATTATGAATAGGCCAAGATCGGCTTATCTTCAAGGCGGGAGTAGGTTTGGAAGTCCTTTTAGACCTTCGCTTGGACAATCGAATGATGAGGGGGCCTTCCTCATCGTTTTCCGTAGTAGAGGGCTCAGGAGCTGGTCACTTCGAGCCAGAAACGGGAGCACTAGGGATTGGCCTAGCCAAGGGGGTAAGGGGCCTAGAAGGAGCATAGGGCCTAACATTATATTTGGAAGGCAGGTCCCGGTAATACACGAAACAAATAAGGGAAGTTCTCTTCCTATAGGTGTAGCCAGATAATTGGAGTCTGAATCTCCTCCTTAATACTAAGCCGAAGCTCCCCTATTGTAGGGTCTCGAACCAGAATAACTCGCGTAAGATCTGACTTCAAGATCTTAGCCTTCTCTTCCTCAGAATGCACCCCCAGCATAAGCCAGAGGTCTTCATTTACTGCCTTTACAAGTTTCTCTGCAAATGAAACATAAGTGTTAAAATAACATCTCAAGAAGGAGAATGATGACGTAAATAAGAAGTACATACCCATTAAGTCCCTCAGATATAAAAGGACAGATAGGCGACCATCCTTATCTTCTAAGAGATTTCTTCGCCATAAATCCTCGAGAATGACTAGCTTCCTTGAACTGATCAACATTAGCAAGTGGCTCATATCGTCATTTGTAAGAGGAGGATTACCGAGGAGTTTGTGGGGCTCTCGATAGTCCCCGTCAAACCCAAAGTCTGCTTCGTTTGTGCCAACGTACCGAAGACCACAAAAGCGGCATTTCCAATCATCTTCCTTGTTGGGCTTTGAGGAGAATAATTTCCTATTGGGCCTTCCAGAAGACATAAAGATGCCTATGTCTCCTTGACACGAACTGAATTGGAAGAAGGTCAGGAAGAACTCCATTGAAGCAGAAAAAATCCCCAAACAGAAGCAGAGGACCTCGAATCCGTGGATGTTGAGGACATAATTAGGCACGAGGGTAAAAGGTATCACATTGAAGTGTTGGAAAACGTCAAGAAAGAAATTCGAGGGAGGAAATAGCCCTCGAAGTATTTTGTCGTAAAAGATCACATAGTCCCGACTCCCTATAGGGACATTCAGTTAGGGGTCATCATGAAAGAAGTGATGTGGAGATGTGAAGGAGAAAGGAATATGAATTCGACTTCAGAAATGATACTGTCAAAGATAATTTGAAAAGGTTCCTAGTTGATATTTGACTTGGGAACCACATTCTTCCAAGCGGGAACCAGAGAGTTGATAATAAATTCCTCCTTAGTAATGATAGCAACCCTATTAGTCTAATATTGCCTTGTACAAGCCATTAGATCAAAGAAAATAATGAATTGAAAAAGAAGAGAAAATGAGTGAAATCAAAGAGGCAAGAAAAGTTTTGACTAAAAGAAGAATCGGAGGGAAAACATGTAAAAATAAGGAGGTATGTATAGGTCTTCTAGAAGACCTTTCATATTCTCGACCATTATAATTAAAAACGACATGTGGCAGGCTATTTTAAATGTGTTGGCAGGCCACGTGACGAAAGGACCCTCGTCATAACATAGACTCGTAAAAAGATAGAGCGAAGCCCACAGAAATATGTCAAATCAATCCAATACCCTCAACTGGGAATGTGTGAACCATCGACATAGCTAGACGACAACCTTTAAGTATGAAATAAGGGTCTCAGAACACCCTCTTAACAGATTTTGTCCAAAAAGAGGAATCGAAATTCGAAGCCCTTCAACCTCTTATGAACAAAAGGGGCCACTGATATGGGTCAGAATAAACAAATACAAAAGTTATGGGCCTGAAAAAGTAATTAAGGGTCTACAGGGAGTTAGGCCCAGGCCCATATCTTACTCCAATGCTAGGTTTCGTCGAGGCACTTTGACCTAGGGCTTCGCCTCGGGTCACGCCGAAGCCACCTCTCTGAGTGGGACCCACGGAGATCACACATTATATTCTCGAACATGTGACTGTTGCTCAGTAGGAACAAATGTCTTTCTCCTACTTGGGGACCACACACTGCCATATGCAGATTCTTCCACTTGGCATCCCCTCAATGGTACAAATAGCTCAATGAAATCTTATAAACACTGTAAATACTCCATTATGGCACAGATTTCAAGATAATAAATCCTAATCCTAAATACTCCAGAAATCTAAGTCCAATACCATTCACGGGCCCTTCAAGCCTAAGGCACATAAACTCATTTACTGACTTGAGTGTCAGAGGATTTTTGCTAAGCTCAAAACCTGGCCCTCTTAGCTCACCATTATTCATTGATACAGATATTCCAAACTCAAAGTCTCCATTAGTCCAACAATAGTCTAGAGATCAGAAGTTATTAGGTATTAATCCTACCAATAATATTTAGAATACTTTTTTATATTGAACAATTTAATATTTTTTATTATCTATTATTAATCATTTTGCAAATATAGTAATCTTTTAAAAATAAATTATTTAAATATATCTATAAAATAAAAGAATTAAATTTAAATATATTTTATTAAATATATCATTATGCAGTAATTTTATTTTATTTTATAAAAGTATTATAATTATTTGATTAAACTACTGACACTAAAATTTATTTTTATTAGTTAAATTAATATTGATAATTATCACTATTAATTTTTTAAAATTATTAAAATAAATCTAATAATAATAATGATTATGAAAGAGTTTAATAAGATAAAATAATTTTTTAAAAAATTTACAGAAATTGTTCATTTATAGTTAGTTATATAAATTTAAGATGATTTTTTTTTTAATTTTTTTAAAAGTAATCATTGTAATTTTTTAATAAAAATGATAAATATTTTTACAAAATACAATTTCAATTTTTTTAGATAATTGATTATTTTATATTTTTAAAATTTTGATATTTTATTATATTTATTATTATTTAAAATTTTTTATACATGAGAGCTTCTAGTGAAACACATTTAGGTAAAAGAGAACATATAATAGTTTTTAGTAAAATAATTTAAAGTGGAAATGAGAGGAAAATACTAACATTAGAGTTTTCTGTTTTAGTAATTTAAATTAAAATGGAATTAATGTATTATACATATTTTATATCAAAAAAATGTATTATATATATTTAGATTTTTGTATTTACTTATTTTAATAATAAAAAAATATCTTTGATTTATTTATAACTTATTTATAAAAAATTATATAATTTTTGTTTTTATAGAAATTCTCTGAATATTTTAATTATTAAATCTGTTCTTATAGATTTTTTTTCACCCATTGAAGAAAAAAAATAAGATAATTAAATTCTAACATCTCTTTTTTTTTTTTCTTTTTTCCCCTTTGATGTACATATATAATTTCTAATCTTTGAAAAAAAGAATAATGTAATTTTCTAGAGGGTTCTAGGCATCAAATTCGCTTAAAATAAATAGACAAAAATGATCTTATGCAAATTAGCCTTTAGTATACATGAATTTCATGTTCATTATACAAAATAAAATAAAACAAAATGTTTAATACTCATAATAAAATACAATAAAATAATGAAAATTTTATCCAACAACCTCATCACGTTGATGCCTTATTTATTTTGTCGTTTTAGGTAGGATACATTGCATTGATCATATGCCCATTTTAGCTTTTTAGTCTAAGAGCAGAAATACCATAATAAAATATTAGATAACCTTTTGGTTATGACACACCTTTTGCATTATAAACAAAAATAATTTAATTTCACATGGAAAAATTGAAATCTCTAGAAAAATGAAGAAAGAAACCAGCAAAAGACAAATTCAGTAAACGGAAAACTTTGTTCTGTTTATGCTTCAGTCAAACAATGTTAGGTGTGTGCTCTGCTCTTCCTTGTATTTAGCTCAGCCAACCATGTTCTTTTTCTGACCCAATCCCACCTTAACATAAATTTCTTCTGCAGTTCAACAGTAGAAGAAATCATTGAACTATTTCGAATATTAATCCAGTGATTAGTGTTTGTCAGTGTGGCAGACTTAACAGCTCTCTTCACTTGAAAAAAATTGAAGAAAACAACTCTGGACTTTTCACGAGAGCACACGATAAGAAAGAAGCAAAGTCATTATTTCATCATTGGCTAAAAAACAAGTCTCTGTGACTATACCAAGAGGAAGCCCCAATACGAGTTAACATAGATGTCATTAGAAATGACAATTTGCAAAGAAGTTAACAGCTATGAACCACTTCATATTAAATCCTCATTCTCTTCCATAACGCATTTTTCTTTTATTGACTAGATGCACACTGCTGCATCCACAATCCAACAAATAGTAGGTAAGCATAAATCTGAAAAGTATTTTAACTTGAGGTCTAACTCAAATGGCAGTAACACTACTTTGGTTAATGGCTTACGAAGTGACTAATCGCAGCCAACTTCTTAGGAGCACGAGATATTGGGTTCGAGTTCTCTCCTCCACACTAGGTAAAACTTTACTTATATGACACATATTAAGACGATGACTACCCCTGTTGTGTAACTAATTGCCTATTGGACTATCCATTATATCAAAAAAAAAAAAACTCGATACAAGACTATGAGGGAGTTTGCTCTCTTCTGTGCTCAAGAACACGACACAGCAAAATAGTTCAAAAACTTACAGGCACCAACCCCAACTCCTTCAAGACAAAAATTACATTTGCATGTGTTGATTTGAATTTGTTGAAACTGAATTCATATTGTAAGAATTAGCAAATTTAACTCAATGCATCAGCTTCAATCCCACAAGGTAGAATTTTGTGGGAGAATAAAATCAGAGGCAAAAATTTACCCCATTTTCATCTTATGTAATGTACAAAATAATTTGATCAAATTGGTCAGAATACAAACAAACCAGGAGGAATTTATGCCCCCAAAGCATACCATCTTGCATGTCTTGTTGAATCTTTATCTCAATTGCTTTTGGCATTCAGCATTGTCACTTTCATAGTCCATGGCACAATGTACAATGTTTTCTGCATTGCCATAGATAGCAAGTTGAATAAATATCAACCTAGCCAAAAATGAATGATCTTTATTACATAGTTTCAAGTGCAATTAGTTACATAGTCACAGAAAGAAAAATGCATTCAATCTCCTTGTTAAGCATATATATGCATTTTGCAGGTTTCTAAGAGAGGATGCTCAACACTATAGTTCAATCCTCGACAGCACTAAGAGGATGCTGGTAAACTTTTTTCCCACAACCAGATGAGAGTAATAAATAATCAAAACACATGCATTATTCACCATGATTCCAAGTGGTACATGTTATTTTGTATTTGGTGTACAAGGCATTCCACCTACCAAAAAAACACACTAGTTCATCTATGTTAAAAACACATCATACTGCAGTAAAATGCACAATTATTTTGAAATAGCCAAGCCATACTTTTCCATATCACCTCTAAATCCCCACTGAACACATAGCATAGCAAACTGTGCTCCAACATTTCATTTTTTTTTTCTCAAACATAAAATTTACTAACAGCCCTTTAGCTTTTTATATATTATAGTGATGAGTTTGTAATCATCTAATCAAAATGTCCATGCATGATTCCCCTCATGTTTAATAAGGTGATACTATTTCTTGTTTCTCACTTTCTAATCAACGAAATATTGGAAGCAATGGAATTGTGTTGTCCAGATTATCACAATTTCCATATTTGCTATGGTTTTCCTCAGCAATGGCGACGCTACCCTCTACCTATCAGAATAAAGCCCTCCGACAAACGGTAGTTCTCTGCATCATAAATGTTATACATAGCAGTAAACACAGATGACCTTCAAATGTCCCATTGATTAGAAAGAGAAAAACAGTAATGGTACCATCTAATGTTAAACAGTGAGGGAGAAATATACATAATTTAGATGGTAGCAACTTATTACTAAAGATGCAAAACTGAAGACCTGTTACTAGAGCTTTAATGTTTTTCATTCCTCGTATCAAAGAATAATGCATAATTTATGGCTAAAGTTTTTGCAAAAACAATTCTTAACTGCTTATAAGGTTTCATTTTTCTAAAATTTTTGCTGCATTTCACTTGTATGAAAATGCTACCATTTACTTTATCTCCTTTTGACCTACAATAGCATAATATAACCTTCAATCATAAGAGGCCCTTTAAAATAATCAACATCTTGTCCCTTTCATCAAGACCACAAAGCAACAACAAGAATTCTCTAACTATGGCTCTCTCATCATGACAACTGAGTTCTTTGTTTATAGATCTCATCCGATGATAGTTTGATCCACCAGAAAAACCAATTTTGCAGAGGTCCAAAAAGAGGTTGAAATTGATTCAGGAAAAAACATACAATAAAACTATGATAAGACCAAATTTTGGAGAGTTGGAAAGACAATGCAAAATTCAGTATGAAAAAAGGATAAAACTTCAACTGTATGAATTCTGCAAAACAAAAGAACTACCACAATAATGAAGATGCACTAGGTTGGCCACATATAATTTAATGAGGAATTCTAAAAATGCCTATAATTGCTGTGCCTTAGAGGTGTCAATTTTATTATGCAATATCGCCATCACAGAAATTGGCAAAAGCATGCAGACAGAAAAATTCTTCAATGGATACAGAAGCTGCAAAGTCTTCGAAGAGACTTGATGGAAAATAAAATGGAATGGATATCACAAAATTTGAAAACTGAATTAGAGGTAACAGAGAAAAATCAAAGGGTTTTATTGTCATTCAGGCAACATTGAGGGTTTTTATTTATTCTGCTTTAAATTCATGGAAGAGCAGCAGTAACCTTTGAACTACTTAACAATTACAAATGGTAACTCAAAGTTAAACAAATTCTATGCATTAATCATTCTCAACATCACTAATTTGAAGTTGGAACCATGAAACTAGGACCCCTTGCTAAGCAACTAGTCTTAAGCAAGGTTCATAACCTGTGGCAGATCCTGAAAATTTGGTCACTAGCGGCAATGCATATGTACACATGCATGTACACATCTATGATTAAATGCAAATATACACTACATAAGTAAACAATTAATAGAAAACATGAATGATATTCAAAATTCTTGATTAAAAATAATATGCTTAAAAAAAATTTTATGGTTAGAGACTAATAAAAGGCGGACCCCAGTGCCAGAAGGCTCCCACGCTAAGGCGGGCTCAGGGGAAGGAGACCCTATGTGTACGCGGCCTTCCCTTGGCATTTCTGCCAAGAGGCCGTTTCCAGGGCTCGAACCTTGGACCTGGGGACG
>CAOJBK011674058.1:0-21590 GCA_948294925.1 Codiaeum variegatum
ACTAAGAGTTAATTGAAATTTTTCTTTTTGTGAATTAAACATCCAGACATGCTAGCATCCTATAAATTTAATTACATGTTTAATTATATCATCATTAATAATTAATTAAACTCTTTAATTAATCATTAATATGATACAAACAAGCTAATGGGAATTACCATTTGGTATGTGACTTACTAGGTTCATGTTCTAATTAGCAATGGGACAAAGAAAACTTTTTTCTTCCCATCAAGTGTGTTAACCTAATTCTACACTTAGTCTCATAAGTCATTGTTGATGTCTAGCATTCCATGTCATGACTACCCAATTAGAAAATGAATGTCGATGATCATATCCTTGACATTAGCATGGACCTCTCTATCATAATTAGAATGCACTCAAATCCCTTTATTACATATTCCCAATCTTAGCTAGGGCCATAGAAAAAGTCAAACCCTATGTACCAGATCATATGACCTCTATCCAATTTGAGTTTTTGATAAACCCGATTCCAACTAGAAACTCTTTCTAGCGAACCTTATCCACTCTGGCTAGAGATTCTCTTATCAAGAATAATCATAAATCATAAGCTTCCTTCTTTAGTTATCCAAGTTAATGAATCCTTTCTTGGTTAGACACTTATCACAACAAATCACTAATTATGGCTACCATATGCCATATACCAATATCTTACTAGCATCGATACGTAAGCAGTAACAAACTATAGCCACCAATATTCCAGATAACATGTCACCTCAAGTCTAAAGATTATATGCACACTCATGATCTAGATTATGCGATATTAACTAGTAGGTAACGACCCATGTATCCATCACCTAACGTCACTGTTCAACTCACCCATCTCATGCGTGTGCTCATGTGTTGTCACAACATCAAATGTCTATTGCATAAGACTCACTACCTCCATACTGATAAGTATCATATACTTATTATGGATGACAATAGAGGTGACGGTCTACCGAATTAATGGCATCCCTACCAATAATCCTATGACCATGAACAACCTTTAAAGCATCTATATAAAGGGCAATCTATCTCTCATATTCTCAAACTCTTTGAGAATAGTTTCTATATTGAATACTTAGGGGACATATATACATTTATACTAGGAAAGTTTTCACTTAAAGAATATATATACTAAAGCCAGTTAGGTTTTTGTTTACATTCACATGCTGAGTGTAAGCTCTACGACATACACTGCTAACAAGACCAATCTTTTTCACTCACTTTAGAGCCAGTCCAATAAGCCCCTACTTATACAGTGGGCCCTTAGTTTGGACCTACATGTCACTACTTCTACTGCTCCTACAGTTTCACCTCTTATTACCCTAAGGCTTTTTGCCAGGCCTCTACCTTCTTTTGGGTATCCTACCCCTAAAAAGCCTCCAACTAATAAGGCAAGCTCATCAAAGACAACTGAGTTCACCATAGATGTATCCTTCCAGTTTGTTGAAGCCCGAAAGTTTGAAAATCATGGACTGGTGAGCCCTCCTCTAGTGATGGTATTTTCTTTTTTTCATTTATTTTTTTTGTTTAAGTATTATTCTTAACTGGTTTCATTTTTTTATGTCTTTTCCAGGGGATTATAAAGTTAAGGCTACTGCTTTTATTATTGCTCTTCCACCTGTGGCTATCCAGTCAGTTGCAGATGTTGCCATTATTACTTCATATGAGCCTCTTGAAGCTAAATCTACTACCTCTATAGAGGTTTCGATTGCTGCATTTGCTAATTCAACCTCTATGGCCCCTACTTTTACTTCGGCCCCTATGTCCCTCGCTCCTGCCTTCACTCCTCAACCCTCCTTAGAGGAGTTTAACAAGTTATTAGGCTTTAGCCATGGACCTCCTGCTTCTACCAAAGGTCCTTCCACTGAGTAAACTACCCATAAAGAGGCTTCTCTTAGACCAACAATAGAATTCTCCACCCTTCTCAATCAAATGCAGTGTGCTTCACCGTGTTAGGTCCCTTGGGGCTTCAAAAGGAGATTTTGAGGGAAGAATAAGTCTCCTTGCTAGAGCATAAGATTACTATGAAGGTCTTTCCAATGACCAAGGAGGTCCATCCGATGTTTGAGGTAGTGGACTCTGAGGCATTAGTTACTATTAGCACTAGCAGTCCTCCTACTCTTATGTTGTCAGATACAGGGATAATGCTCTACCCTCTACCTGTCTCTCAGGTGATTCCTATTTCTCTTCCTGCTCCACCTCCTGTAGGCTCATTCCTAAGCCTTAGTTGTTCTTAGATTCCTATCCCCTCATCTCTGGCTGAACTTGGCTCCGCCATCAGGTTAAGTCTCCTACTTTCTTTTCTTCTCTTTTTCTCTTTTATTTATGGATGTTCCTCTAACCCTTGTTCTCCATCATTATAACTTCCAGTGTCTATAACTCCTGGGAGGCTGTGAAGAAGTAATTATTCGCTACTTGATCTTAGCTTTCACCTAACTTGGTTCTATTTGGGATGTATCGCAACTCCCAAGTGGTATCCCTGTTAAGGGCCAACAAGGTTTAGACAGAGGCTATTCAAGCCAAGAAAGATACTTCTAACTCCAAGGTTCTAGTAGAAGCTATAGAGGAAGAGGCTCAAAAATCTAAGGATGAGGTTAGTAAAGTGAGGGAAGAGTTGAACAAGCTAAGAAGGAAGTGAAGTCCCTTTCTCAATCTAACAAAGAGTTGAAGGAGGCTCTACAAGTTGATTAGGAGAGGTATTTACAATGGGATGGAAAGCTAGAATGGAATTGAGAGAGGAAGCAGAGACTCCTTAAGAAGCATGCCCTAGATTTAACTACCCTTAAGGATGCAATAAATTGAGCTAATGCACTTTAATTTGACAAACTCAACTTCTTATAAACTTTTCCGGATTCCATTTGGTTCAGCGAGTATCAGATCTAACTCCAGACTCATCTATGGCTTCAACCAACCCTTGGAGGCCATCCATCCCCATTTCCTCGGGGTAGAGCAAAACTTGAAGCCTATGGATCGCTAGCAAGGAGCCATGCATGGAGAAGTATGTAGAGGAGATGGCTCCTTTCCTAATAAGCTTCTACTTAGAAAAAGAGGATCCCATATGCCCCATCTATATACATTTTGTAAGGTAAAGTTGGAAGATAAGGCAGAGGGTCAAGATGGTGTGGTTAGAGGATAAGTGTCTGATGCATGAGGGGCTTCTTAAGGGCTATCTCCTTAGGCCCAAACATGTAGTCCTTATTTTGTATAATTTTTTCCTTGTAAATAGTTATAAGAGCATTTATGGAGTGGACCTCCAACTCCTGTGTTATACTTGTATATGTTTTTTCTTTATGAATGAAATTCATTTTCTTCTAAGTTTGCTTAATATTTTATCTATTTTTGTTTTGTCTTATAATTATTATTATGTTATTGTCATCTTTATTATTTCTGGGCCAACCTTAACCCTCCTCCTTAGGGAGGGACCCTGCTTTAGCAAGGATTTAACCCTTCTTCTTAAATAGGGATCTTGCCCTAGCAAGGATTTGATCCTCGTGTTTGAGGAGGGACCTTGTCTTAGTAAGGATTTAAACCTCTTCCTTAGGAAGGTAGTTTGCTTTGGCAAGGATTTTTATTACTATGTGAAATAGTATATGTGGAGGAATTGAGAGATATCTTTTCTCATTAAATTATTTTATTGGTAGTATATTTTAAGGTATTAGACATTCCAAGTGTCTAGAATATCTTTATCACTCATTATTACAAGCTTATATGTAGTTGGCCCTGTAACTTTTTTCACCTTGAAGGGACCCTTCCAATTGAGGGCTAATTTTTCTATGCCCTCCCTCTTTCCTTTGGCCTTCTCATGGGTAAATCCCCTTTTTAGAACACTCTGGATCTAACCTTCTTATTAAAATACATAGCAGTCATAGTATTGTAAATAGCATGTATCATCAGAATTTGGTCTCTGGTCTCCTTTATGAGGTCCAAGTCAATTCTCCTAAAGACTTCATTACTTGCTTCATCATAAAAATTGACTCGTTAGTTGGATAACCCTACATCTACTTGAAACACTACCTTAGTTCCATATGTTAAGCTAAAAGGGGCCCCTATAGGCTCCCTTGGTGTTTTCTGATAGGCCCACAAAACATGGTGAAGTTCCTCTTCCCAATTTTTACTATAGCCTTCCATCTTCCTCTTCAATCCTCATAAGATGGTTTTTTTAGTGACTTCAGCTTGTGCATTGCTTTGTGGATAGGACACTAAGGAGAAGTGGTATTTTATGTTCAGTCTAGAGCAGAATTCCTTCATCTTGGAATTATCAAATTATTTTCCTTTGTCATTCACAATTTGTAACGGATACCAAATTTGCATATAACATTTTTTTTCTATAGAAATTTGATTACATTGTCCGCACTGATAGTTAATGAGGCCTTTGCTTCCACCCACTTAGTGAAGTATTCAACTACTACCAAGAGAAACATGCATTGTCCGCTTACTATGGGAAAAGGCCCCACTATATCCGTACCCCATTTTGCTAAGGGCCATGGACTATTATTAGGCATTTAGTCCTCTACGGGAACTCTTTTCAAATTGGAAAACCTTTGGCAAGATTGACACTTTTTAACTAGCTTCTTTGTGTCCTCTTTTATTATGGACCACCATTATTCCTATCTAATGGCTTTAGCAGCTTACGCTTTTCCCCTCAATATACATCCCACAGGACCATTCATGAATCTCCCTGATGATGTAGTCCACTTCTTAGGGCCTTAAACATCTAAGCCATGATAATGAGAAGGCTCCTTTGTATAACCTTCATTGATGGACTAAGAAATAAGCAGCTTTTCTTCTAACATTTTTAGCTTCCTCAAGATCCCCAAGCTCTCTTCCTTCTTCCAAATAAGCTTTAATAGGGTCTATCCAATAAGGCTCATCATCTATCTCCATTACCTGTTTACCTTACTCAATGCTAAGGGCTTTGAGAGTCCCTAAGAATACCTTTCTTGGTAGGTTTGTCGAGTGTAGGGTGCCTAATTTTCTCATGTTGTCCACTCAGGTATTCTCATCCCTAGGGATAAGGTTATCAAAATGTATCAGAACATGATAACACGATTTTCTTAACATGAAAAATTTTTGGTTTAGGGTTGAGATGTAATCGTTTTGAATGGGTCGACCCATTTATGCTATTAACTTAAATGTGTTGTGTAGTGGGTTGACTCGCTAACCATTTATTTATCCATTTAATTTTAAGGGTTGTGTCATGTCATGTCAACCTGATCTATTTAACCCATGTAATGACTTAAGTGATTTTTTAGAAGTTGCTTACATTATATTTTTACAATCCCAATAAAAATCCTAAGTAAGGAGAGCCTAGTAAAAAAAAAAGCAATTTTAAAGAAATCCAAATGAATCTTAATTATTTTTATTTTTATTTTTATTTTTATTTTTATTCTTATAAATAGATAATGTGCAACGGTTAGCAAACTTGGAAGCATAATCTCTAAGGTGGGGAACCTAGAGTACCACGTTCCAGTACGTGATCAGATGCACAATTATCAGAAAGATTCAATAGTTATCAAAGATATCTAAAGGAGAACTGAAGCATGTTATAGAGAACATATACAAGAAAATAAATTATTAGAGAGATTCAAGGGATCACCTATCAGAGTCATTATAATACATGCTTAATGGGTGGTTATCTAAAGAGTGCCAAGTATAAAAGACAAATCAAGCTACAAAAAAAAGGAAATAATTAATCAATCAACTTACCAGACAACTCAAATTTCAATTTCAATTTCAAGTTTTCTTTCAATTCATTATAGGAATTTTCTTAGGATTCCTTTAGATTTCTTTAAGTTTTCTTGTTAGTTTTCCATTAATTTTTTCAATTTATTCAAGTTACCTAAAATTTTGGAAAAACATACATTCTAGCTAATATAATTTTAGTTCTTAATTTCAATTGTCATTTAATTTACCAATTTTCCTTTCAAATTACCTTCACATTCAATCATACATATTGAATATTAATATAATTATTAAAGGGCCTTGGGATTTCCCAATCGTTCGATTAAAGGTCAGAAGTGCAAATGATTCACATACCTCACATGTGTGGCATGCCTGCACTTTCACAGATTTTTTTCCAACAATCTTTTGGCATACTCAGTAGTACTTTTCCCATCCAATTCAACAATATTTTAGCATGCACAGTGGGAACAAGGTCACTGTGAGAAAAGATTTTTTTTATTAAGAAAAATCATGGTATTTATGAATGCTATAATGGCTACTGAAGAAGTAGAACATGAAAATATTGGATCTGTTCAACATATGGTGAAGCAAGTCGAAAAGAATTTAGCACCTCAAAAAAATCAATAATAAATGGAGGTACCACCTATATTTATAGTTGGTAACTCATGTGACTTTTTAACTAGTTCAGAGTTTTTAAATGCTTTGAGAATGTGGCTAAAGAATTGAGAAAAATTATATCAATGGATTTTCCAAATAGGCGTCAAATGTATTAAAAATAGTAACCTTTTGAGAGAACAAATAGGGCAACCCTCTAGAGTTCAAATGCAAGGTTCTTCTCTTAGGCACCAAAGAGATGTGGTTGGCTCTCCCCTCCCTTAGGCCTATGTGGTTGAGGAAAGATACTTGTCTTCACACAAGAATGTGACTGTTAGGGGGCAGCCACTGATGGATTCTATAATTAAGGAGTGTAATGGGGATTGGGGGCTTCCTACCTTTAGCTCCTAACAAAATCTCTATTTCCACATTACCAATGCAATAAATATAGTATAGACAACAAATAACTATTGTAGAACCAAAAGTAGTGAAAGAAGTTAAACATCAGCTTCTCAAGAAGGATTTTATGCATGATTCAAAGGAAAATGGTCAGGATATGTCCCTTAGGTCCCTTCCACAGGTTTTGTCAAACCCCAGGGGAAGGGGGCGCATTCCCAATGAGATAGTAAAGAATTTCGCAAAGAGATTAAGGAGAAATGTCCATATTACAATAAAAAGATGAAAATAAAGAAAAAGCCATTAAGGATCCAACCTCCATTGAGGATCCAACCTAAGTCCTTGACTTTCAAATATGGTAAGGCTTTTAGGCAAGTATGGATACCAAAAAAACTACTAAAAGTAAGGTGTGAAAGGAAACCCTTAGTTTCCCCTCAAACTGAAAAGTTTCAACAAGGTTCTCCAAGGTTCTACAATAACCAACCAATGTTTACAAGTCCTCCTGTGGCTTCCCCAAAAAGGCAGTGGCTTAGAGTTTAATCTGTGCAACAATCTAAATTACTTGGCAAAAAAAAAAGGAGACCTCAAACACAACAATGTAGGGAAAAGAGACAAAAAAAAATTCAAAAGAACTTACAATGGAACTTAAAGGATCAAGAATACTATATGCAATAAGAGAATTTCATGGAAAGACACATTTCAGTGCCATTTGAGCAAGGGACTCTAGAGCCACATATTGTTCTAAGGTGAAAATACCTTATCCTAAAGAAAATAAAGACCAAAGAAAGAGAGTACCAAAAGAAAGTCATGTCCTTATTGAAAGAGCCATGTCAACATTAGATAAGGAGGTAACTAAATCGTATTTAGCATTGATTTTCTACTTGCTTTCCTTATTAATATTAATATTGCAAAATATATTTCTTTGTTGGAAATTTTCTATCTTCATGCAAATTGTAGTTTGTTTCCTTTCTTATTTCACTGTTTTCAGAGAACTTTTATTTAAGAGAACCATATCAGAGTACATCATGGGTACCTAATGGTATTTTAGTCGCTACCATGATCCCTAGTGAGTAAGAGTAAGATTAGTAATTAGTTTCAACAAATTTTCTATTTTTTGCTCCTTGTTTTCTTATAATAAGAATAAATTTTATTTTAAAAAGGGGGAAAATCAATTTAGAGAGAACCCAAAATGATGAAAAAAATCCAAGCAAGAAACTAATACATCATAGTTTAAGTAAGCCTTAAATTGGTAGCCTGAGAATAAAAAAATGCCATGTAAAAACTAATACATCATGGTTTAAAAAAGTATAAGAACCATTTTTTATTCTTTATTTTAGATTATCAATGTTTTTAATTATTAGGTTTACTTATGCTTCATTGTCTTTTATGATTATGTAAAGCTGGTCCTCGGGCCACTTATTATGAATAAGTTAGTTTGTCTATGTTATTTGTACTTACTCAACATGTGGAGGGCTTAGGAGAAAAGGTTTCCTAAGGGAATAAAATTATGCAATATGTGATGAAAATATAATACCATCAAAATATTCACAAAATAAATCATTTCACAATAAATAAAAATCATTGTCTCTAAAGCCACTTGTAACCTGTGTTGTTAATAAACATAGTTGGCTCGGTACACTTTTCACACAAAAAAAAATATGTACATGAATTAAACATTTTCACAAATAAGAAAATGACTTCACCAAGTTCAAACAAATAACCATGTATTCAAGCCATCTTGTAACTTGTGAAGTATATATCACCAAATATGCAATGTTGGCTTAGTGCCGCTTTCCCAACACATAGGTCAACATGCAAGTAGATTCTCAGATGCAACACATGCAGGTAAAATAAAGTATTTTCATCAAAGTATAATGCTGATATTCCACTTGTTCAAAAATATAAAAGAGACCCAATGTGAAACTATGTATAAAATGAAAAGAAATGACATAATTTTTCCATTACTATAGAAATCATGAGTCAAAGTTATATTGTTACTAATTGGACTTGAGATGTATGTTGACTAAAGGGATCCACATAAATGATGGGAGAAGATATATTAGTGCCTACAAAAAGAGGAGTAAGAAATTCATAAGAGCACCAAGGAAATTCCATAATTGAGGTAATCCATGGAACCCTTGAGATTTTGAGTTTATGTAAATAATAAGAGTTTCTAGGATGATTTTGATTTATTGAGCATGATTGATGGCAATTTTCTTGCAAAATTGAGAAAAGTGTCATGTCACACATATTTATTTCGAAACTTCAAGTATTTGTGGTACGCTTAAACTATAAATTTTTCTATAGTATTTGGCCTTATTGATCATGAAAAACAATTTCAAAATATTTATATTATAGTCAATAAAGAAATAAGATATAAATTACCCATTTTATTTGGAAAAAGAATGACAAAAAAATGGCATTTTTGGAAAAAAATTCATTGAACAAATGGACTTTTTAGTGTGCAATAAATTCTTAAAAAATCATTAAAAATGGTATTTTAACACTATGATTGAAAATAATAAAGTCCAAATGGTATTTTGACATGTTCCTAGGCCAAAATGAAGTTGTCTACACATGAAAAGGATATAGAAAATGGAGTGTTTTGAGAGTAAAAAATAGTGCAACAAAATGGTTGTAAAAAATTAAAATCTTGATAAAAACAAGTGCTTGATTGATGTGTGTGAGGTAAGGAACCAAAGTGTGGGTGCTTGGGTGTGAAAAAGGCAAGATCAAGCCATAAAAAGTATGAAAGGTATGAAATTTAGCTTCAGTGAGCCGAAGGTTGTGTGTGTTCAAGTGAAAATTAATTTATTTTTATTTGAGTATCAAAGTGAAAGTATAAGGATCTTGGCTGAATAGCCTTGAAAGGTTTGTTTTTCTAAAAAAAATTAAGATATAAAAATGACTTTGAGATGGGTATTTGGATATGGAGTGACTACATAGAATTTTGAATAATTAAAAGTGATAAAAACATGCATTTATTAGTAAAAAAAAATGTGCATTCTTGTGTTTGTTTTAAGCATTATAACATGAAGAAAGTGGTGTAAGTGTGTTGAAATGAGTGTGAAGTGTATATGTGTTAAATGTGTGCTAAATTAAGTGAGTTGGAAGCCTAAAAATGAGTGAGATATGCAGAAAATTCTCCACTACTATGGCATGATGAAGTTTATGAAAAAGGATATTTTGGAGGCAAGAGCGACGATGGGCTAAAATTCTTTTTTACCTCTAAAACTAACATTGAATGCATAATTTGGAGCATAAAAAGTAACAAATTCTGCAAGTTTTTAAAGAGTATTAAAATTGGCATAAGTAGTGTAAAATTCACATAATGATTGAATAATTATAAGACCTTGGAGTATACTATTTTAGTTTGTCAAGATACCAAAGTTTCAAGCTATAAATGGAATAAAAAAAACTTATGCAAAATGTTTAAGTTCACCAAAGAAACACTCATTCAACAAAAGGTGCAAACACAGCCAAGCTAATCAAAATGCAAGAATACATAGTTGCCAATATTCCAAGAGTGCAAAATTGACAAATTCAATGTCAAAGGCAAGTTGCACATTCAAAAGTAATAGTTCTCCATGAATATAAAATGTGTTTTGATGGTTATGTAAATATCAAGGTTTAAAAATTTTGAGCCTAGGTCCATTGAGGAATTTCATCACACACTTGGTTGCACACTCAAAACTAACATTCTTAAAGGTTAGAGAACCATCTAAACACTCTAAAATTTCTCAAAACAAAACAATAATCAACCTCAAAGATTAAATGAGAGTTTAATTGAATTATTCAACCAAACTTTGCATTTATTTCCATAATTCAAAATTTTATGTTAAAAAATAAAATAAAATAAAAAAAGTAAATTTAAGGTTTTGAGAAATTACCTTTAGATTTTCTCATAAGGCATTCCCTGTGAGATTATAAAGAATTTCACAAAGATACTAAGGAGAAATGTCCATTTTGCAATAAAAAGATGAAAACAAAGAAAAGGCCAATGATGATCCAACCTCCAATGAGGATCCAACCTAAGTCCTTGACTTTCCAATATGGTAAGGCTTTTAGGCAAGTCTGACTACAAAACAAAAACACTACTAAAAGTATAGTGTGAAAGGAAATCCTTAATTTCCCCTCAAACTGAAAAGTTTCAACATGGTTCTCCAAGGTTCTATAAGAACCAACCAATGTTTACAAGTCCTCCTATGGCTTCCCCAAAAAGGCAGTGGCTTAAAGATCAATCTATGCAACAATCTAAATCACTTGGCAAAAAAAGAGGAGACCTCAAACACAACAATGTAAGGAAAAGAGTCAAAAGAATTCAAAAGAACATACAATGGAACTTAAAGGATCAAGAAGACTATATGCAGTAAGAGAGAGTTCCATGGAAAGACACGTTTCAGTGCCTTTTGAGCGAGGGACTCTTGAGTCTCATATTGTTCTAAGGTGAAAATACCTTATCCTAAAGAAAATAAAGACCAAAAGAAAAGAGTACCAAAAGAAAGTCATGTCCTTATTGAAAGAGCCATGTCAACATTAGATAAAGGAGGTAACTAAATCATATTTAGCATTGATTTTCTACTTGATTTCCTTCTTAATATTTATATTGCTAAATGTTTTTCATTGTTGGAAAATTTATATCTTCATGCAAATTTTAGTTTGTCACCTTTCTTATTATACAAATTTCAGAGAATTTTTATTTAAGAGAATCATATAAGAGTATATCATGGGTACCTAATGGTATTTTGGTTGATAACACGACCCCTAGTGAGTAATAGTATGAATAATAGTTAGTTTCAACAAAATTTATATTTTTTGTTCCTTATTTTTTTATAATAAGAATAAATTTTATTTTTAAAAGGGGAAAAATCAATTTAGAGAGAACCCAAATTGATGGTAAAATCCTAGCAAGAAACTAATACATCATAGTTTAAGTAAGCCTTAAATTGATAGCCTGAGAATAAAAAAATGCCACTTAGAAACTAATACATCATAGTTTAAACAAGTTTGACAACCATTTTTTTTTTTGTTCTTTATTTTATGTTATCAATATTTTTAATTATTAGGTTTACTTATGTTTCATTGTCTTTTATATTTATGTAAAGTTGGTACTCAGACCACTTATTATGAATATGTTAGTTTGTGTATGTTGTTTGTGCTTACTCTACATATGGGGGGCTTAGCAGAAAAGGTTTCTTAAGGGAATGAAATGATGCAATATGTGATGAAAATATAAAACTATCAAAATATTCACAAAATAAATCATTTCACAATAAACAAAAATCATTGTCTCTAAAGCTACTTGTAACCAATGTTGTTCATATATATAGTTGGCTTGGTACACTTTTCACACAGAAAAAATATGTACATGCATCAAACATTTTCATAAATAAGAAAATGACTTCACCAAGTTCAAACAAATAACCATGTATTCAAACCATCTTCTAACTTGTGAAGTATATATCACCAAATATGCAATAGTTGGCTTAGTGTCGCTTTCCCAACACATAGGTCAACATGCAAGTATATTTTCAGAGGCAACACATGCAGGTAAAATAAAGTATTTTCATCAAAGTAGAAGGCATCAATTCCACTTGTTCAAAAATATAAAAGAGATCCAATGGCAAACCATGTATAAAATATGAAAAGAAATGACATAATTTTTTCCATTACTACAGAAATCATGAGTCACAGTTCTACTATTACTAATTGGACTTGAGATGTATATTGACTAAAGGGATCCACATAATTGATGGGAGAAGATATATTAGTGCCTATAATAAAAGGAGTAAGGAATTCATAAAAGCACCAACATGAGAACACTAAGCAAGGAAATTCCATAATTGAGGTTGTCCATGGAACCCTTGAGATTTTGAGTTTATGCAAATAATAAGAGTTTCTAGGATGATTTTGATTTATTGAGCATGATTGATAGTGATTTTCTTGCAAAATTGAGAAAAGTGTCATGTCACACATATTTACTTAGAAACTTCAAGTATTTGTGGTAGGCTTAATATAGAAATTTTTTTATAGTATTTGGCCTTATTGATCATGAAAAACTATTTCAAAATATTTATATTACGGCCAATAAAGAAAAATGATATAAATTACCCATTTTAGTTGGCAAAAGAATGTCAAAAAATGGCATTTTTGGAAAAAAAATTATGGAACATATGGACTTTTTAGTGTGCAGTAAATTTTAAATAAATTCATTCAAAAATAGAATTTTAACATTGAGATTGAAAATTAAAAAAAAAGTCCAAAGGGTATTTGGATATGTTCCTAGGCCAAAATGAAGTTGTTTGCCCATGAAAAGGACAAAAAAGTTGAGAGTTTTGAGATTAAAAAATGGTGCAACAAAATGGGTGTAAAAAATCAAAATCTTGATAAAAACAAGTGCTGGATTGATGTGTGTATGGTAAGGAACCAATGTATGGGTGCTTGGGTGTGAAAAAGGTAAGATCAAGCTATAAAAAATATGAAACATATGAAATTTAGCTTTAGTGAGCGAAATGTTGTGTGTGTTCATATGAAAATTAATATATTTTGATTTAAGTATGAAAGTGAAAGTATAAGGATCATGGTTGAATAGCCTTGAAATGTTTTTTTTTTCAAAAAATTTAAGATATAAAAATGACTTTGAGATGGGTATTTGCATATGGAGTGACTACATAGAATTTTGAATAATTAAAAGTGATAAAAATATGCATTTATTAGTAAAAAAGCTCTGTATGTTTGTGTTTGTTTTGAGCATTATAACATGTAGAAAGTGGAGTTAGTGTGTTCAAATAAGTGTGAAGTGTATATGTGCTAAATTGAGTGAGTTGGAAGTCTAAAAATGGGTGAGATATGCAAAAAATTCTCCACTAATATCGCATGATGAAGTTTATGAAAAATGATATTTTGGAGGCAAGAGTGACAATGGGCTAAAATTCTTTTTTGCCTCTAAAAATAACATTGAAATACTTAATTTGGAGCATAAAAGGTAAAAAATTCTACAAGTTTTTAAAGAGTATTAAAATTGGCATAAGTAGTGTAAAATTCACATAATGAGTGAATAAATATAAGACCTTAGAGTATACTATTCTAGTTTGTCAAGATGCCAAATTTTCAAGCTATAAATGGAATAAAAAAAAAACTTATACAAAATGGTTAAGTTCTTCAATGAAACACTCATTTAACATAAGGTGCAAACATAGCCAAACTAATCAAAATGCAAGAATACATAGTTGCAATATTCCAAGAGATCAAAATTGACAAATTCAATGTCAAAGGCAAGTTGCACATTCAAAAGTAATAGTTCTCCTTGAAAATAAAATATGTTTTGATGGTTTAGTAAATATCAAGGTTTAAAAATTTTGAGCCTAAGTCCATTGAGGAATTTCATCAAACACTTGGTTTCACACACAAGACTCATATTCATAGAGGTTAGAGAACCATCTAAACACTATAAAATTTCTCAAAACAAAATAGCAATCAACCTCAAAGATTAAATGAGAGTTTTATTGAATTATTCAACCAAAATTTGCATTTATTTCAATAATTAAAAATTTTATGTTAAAAAATAAAATAGAAAAAAAAAAGTAAATTTAAGGTTTTTGAGAAATTACCTTTAGATTTTCTTATATAGAATTTGAAAAAAAATGGAAGGAGTTGCGTGGAAAGGCATAAGGGTGTTGTATGAATAAACGAGGAGGCTTGTGTAGTGTACAGTAAGTTTTTATGAGTTGTTAGTTTATTAGGCTCTCCGCTGCCAAGCTGTGAGCAAACATGTGAGAAATGTATAGCCTATGCATTGTCGGGAGCTTGCTCTAGCTAGAGCTAATTGCATGTGATAGGTAAGTGATGGAGCACTTTGTTCACTGGGGTCACCAAGCTATTACTGTGCTAGGATCACTCACTAGGGGTGCTATATGTGAACTACTATCTATCACTATATAGGATCCCTTTACTCTTTTAGGGATTTAGGTGAAGTAGAATTTTTAGCAAATGGGATTTGATAAGGATGAATTAGGTTTTCTTGAGTTTTTAACACATTGATGAGGAAGTTTGAAAAGGATTTCTTAAGAGAACCTAGCAAATTCAAATCTTAATTTTATTCATATTTATATCATGGACTTTGGGCCAATTATAAATATGAGGGAGGCAATTGTTTACACCATATTTTTACAATTTTAATAAAAATATCAAGTAAGTAGAGTCTAGTAAAAAAAATGAGTGAATTCAAAGAAATTCAAGTGAATCTTAATTATTATATTATATTATATTTTTATTTTATTATTTATAAATAGATAATTTGCAATAGTTAACAAACTTGGAGGCATAATCTCTAAAGTGGAGCACTTAGAATACCATGTTCTAGTACGTGATGACATGCACAATTATCAGAGAGATTTAAGAGAGCACCAATGAGAATATGCACAGTTATCGGAGAGATCTAAAGGAGCACTAAAGCATGTTATAGAGTATATGCACAAGATAGACAATTATTAGAGAGATTCAAGGGATCACCGATCAAAGTCATTATAGTACATGCTTAATGGGTGGTTATCTAAAGAGTGGCAAGTATAAAAGGAAAATCAAGCTACATAAAAAGAAACTAATCAATCAATCAACCGGTTGGGCAACTCAAATTCTAATTTTAATCCCAAGTTTTATTTCAATTCATTACAAGTATTTCCTTAGGATTCTTTTAGATTTTCTTAAGTTCTCTCGTCACTTTTCTAATAATTTTTCCAATTTATTCAAGTTACCTATATATTTCTGTAAAAACTTTCATTCCAGTCAATATAATTTTCAATTCTTAATTTCAATTGCCATTTTTATTTATTATTTTTTTATTTCAAATTACCTTTACATTCAATCGTACATGATGAATACATTTAAAACTATCAAAAGGCGTTGAGATCTCAAAATCGTTCGATTAGAAGTCAGAAGCGCAAATGGTTCACTTACCTCACACATGTCTAACATCTGCACTTTCATATATTTTTTGCCAGGAGAAGTTTAATTAATATATTAATAAGCTAACTTTTTGTTATAGTAAGAATTTTAGAACTTAAGAGTATTATTCAAATTTATAAATGTTATTAACATGTTAAATTTTTTATCTAAAATTAATCATATTATGTTAACTGGTATTGTATTTGTTATATATTAAACATGTTGTATTTGGGTTTATGACCCGTATATGACTCATTTAAATAAATGGGTTACACGTGTCGTATTTGTGCCATCCATTTATTTTTCACGTCGCGTTAGGGTTTGAAATATAGATGCGATTAATAGACGGGTCATGTTCATATTGATGCTAATTGTGTCATTTAAATAGGTCAACTTGACATGAACATGACCTGCTAACCCATTTGACACCCCTACTTTGGGATCTTGATGAAATTTACCTTGATTCCTCTATCTTCCATCTTCTTTACTAGCTCTTTGACTTTTTTAGAATATAAAGTTTTGAACTCCCTTATGAGGAATCCCACCATTAATTGTGAGTTTGTATACATGTTGAGGGTCTCTACTTCCAGGTAATCTTCCAGGCTTAGCCCCTGAACCATTACTTCATACTCTGTTGTTTTATTTGTAGTGCTAAGTGAAGGATGAAATGTGAGTCATGCAGCGGAAGCTAATAAAAAGGAGTGATTTATCGAAAATTCGATGAGACTCGATTTTTTATTTTTAAAACATTTTACAAAATCATTACCATGCTAAAACTCTTTTAGCATGGTTAGTTTAGTTATTCATTAAACTCTTTAATAAATATCTAAACCTAGGTTTGGACCCGTATTCATATCAAGAATACTTAACCAATTATTGTGCAAAACATAATAGCAACAAAGAAGGGATTAAATGTATCAAATACCTCAACTCCCTACTTTGTTTAGCTCCTCAAGTGAGAAGCCTCTAGCTCTACTCACAACGAAGCTTTCCTAATAGCTTTTGTCTCCTTTTCTACTTGAAGATGCTTAAACCCTCTCTTGGTTGCCCAAATATTTGGTTTTTACTTCTTGGTTGAGAAATGGAGACCTTAAGGATTTGTTTGGACTTTGATTTCCACACACACTCCTTCTCAAGGATTTAGAAGTAGATTTTATAGTTAAAGAACTATTCTTCAAAAATAAAGTCCCTCTCACTAAAATGGTGTGTTGATTTGAACTTTCTCTCCCTATCTCTTAGAGAGCTTCTCACTCTAGTTCAATGACGAAGAAGATGAATAATTATGAGTTCAAATATCATAGGAAAAAAGATGATAACCCACTCCTTATAGACACATACTTCTTCAACCTAATCTTCCTTAAATTAAGGAAAAGCTAGGCAAGATGATGGTTACTTATACTAGTAACCAATTGACTAAGTAATTAGTCAATTAATCAACTTGATTAGCACAAGTAATTAGTTAGAATCACTTTAGCCAATAATTAATTACATCTCATGTAAATAAATTATCATTCACATTAGTGTATATCAATTTAGTCATGCCTATTTGTATCTCATACAAACTATGACATAATTGAATTAATCTCATTATAAATTAGACTTCAAGACATGCTAGTATCTTTGTAAATTTAATTACAAGTCCAACCCAATTATAGTTAATGATTAATTAAACTCATTAATCAATTATTAATATGGTTAAAAACCAAGGTATGGGAACAACTTTGTGGTGTGTGACTTACTAGGTTCATGTTCTAATTAGCAATGGGATAAAGAAAACTCTTTTCTTCCCACCAAATATATAATCCACAATTTATACTTAGTCCCATAAGTTGTGGGTAATGTCTAGCATAATATGTCACGACTACTTAATTAGAAATGAATGTTGGTGATTGCATCATTAACATTGTATAGACCTCTTAATTAGAATTAATGTGTACTCGAATCCTTTCATTGTGGATTCTCAATCTTCGCTAGGGTCATGGAATAAACAAACCCTATATGCTAGATCATATAACTTCTATCCAGTTTTAATTCTTGATAAATCGATTCTTACTAGAAACTCTTTCTAGTGAATCTTTACTACATTGGCTAAGGATTTATGAATCGAGAACAACCAGAAGTCATAGGATTTCTTCCTTGTTTACTTAAGTTAATAAATTCTTTCTTGAAGATCACTTGTCTCAACATACCATTGATTTTGGTCACTGCATACCATACACCAACACTTGATAGCATCGGTATATAGGCAGTAACAAACCATAGCCACTAATATGTTAGATAACATGTCACTTCAAGTCTAAGGATTATATGCACAATTACAATTTAGACGATGAGACATTGACAAGTGGATAAAAACCCATGTGTCTATCATCTAACGTCACTAAATGACTACTCATCTTATAAGTGTCCACGTGTTGTCACGACATCAAATGTTTGTAGTTTGAGACTCACTACCTCTATAACAACAAGTATCTCATACTTGTTATGGATGACAATAGAGGTGACAGTCTCTCTGGATTAGTGACGTTCCTACCAATAATCTTATGACCATGAACTTACTTAAAAGTCTATGACAAAAAGAATCTATCTCCAAATTCCTAAACTCTTTGAGAATAAATTCTCTTACATAAAACTTATGGAACATATATACATAATGCACTAAAATGAAAATGATCATTAAATGAAAACATATATATTAATAGCCATTAATGGATAAAGATTACAAACATATATATATATATATATATAAAGCACAAGCTCTAGGGCATACAACTCTAAAACTAAGCTCCAATCTCAAAGATACTCAAGGAGAATTCTTACTTCATTTTTCAACATTATTCCTACCCCACTTCCTTCTGCACTCCTTGTTCCATCTATATACAGGTCTCATATAGGCTCTATGGCTTGCTTTTTATCCATTATATTATCCTCCTTTTATCCTTCTTCCTCCCCTACTTGAATGCTCTCATTTAGGAATGAGCTTTCAAAGATAAAATCTGGTAAAGCTTAGGCTTTTATAGTCGCTCTCGGATGGTGTTTAAGGCCACAAATTTTTGGCTTTATTGACCATTTGAGGATTCGATGGGAGGTTTTTAGCTTATGGAGGATTCTTTTGAGGGGTTGGTCCATCACTATTACCCTTTAATGAGCTTCAAATTATACTTTAAATTTTCAGCATGACAAGACTAAGATATTAATGAGCTTTTCAATAAGCTTGTAATTCAGCTCCGCTCCTTGTAGGCCTTACTGAAATAATATATTAGCCTCTAAACACCTGCTTCTTCCATAAGTAAAACATATTTAATAGCATATGGAAGGGAAAAAAGATAAATCAATACCACTTCCCTAGGCAAAGGTGAGGAACTTCTTCAAATCTTCTATGGCTCTTTGGTAGTCTTCTATCCACTCAAAGTCTTCATTCTTTCTTAGTTTTCTAAAGAATGGCAAGTATATTTCTATGGACTTTGATATGAATCAGTTTAGTGCTAAAAGTCTTCTAGTGAGCTTTTGCACTTCTTTCACATTTTTAGAAGTGTGCATATCAAGAATGGCTTAAACCTTGTCCGGGTAGGTTTTATCCCCTTTTCACTAACTTAATATCCTAAGAACTTCCCTCACTATATGAAGAAGGCGCATTCCTCTAGATTGAGCATCTGTTCATATTGAATCAATACCCTAAAGACTTCTAACAAATCCTTGATGCGCTCCTCAAAGCTTCTACTCTTGACAATCATGCCATTCATATAAGCTTCCAAATTTCTCCCTAGCTAATCCTTAAGATCTTATTTAGTAGCCTTTGATATTTGGCCCAAACATATTTTAACCCAAAGGTAATGTATGTATAGTAGTAAATCCCCAATTCTATAATAAATGAGGCCTTCTCTTCATCGTTTGAGTGCATTTTAATTTGATGATACCCCTTCTTAGCACTTAAGGAGGATAAGTATCCATACCCCACTGTGAAGTCCACTAGTTTGTCAATCATTGGATGTGGGTAGGAGTCTTTGAGACAGGCTTTGTTCAAATTTGTGAAATCCACACACATTTTGTAGGACCCATTGGATTTTTTTTACCAACACCACATTAGCTAACTAGTCTAGGTATTAGACCTCTTAAATGAATCATGCCCTTAGGAGCTTGTCCACTTCTCAATCTATCAAATCTTGCCTTTTATCCGCAAAGCATCTCTTTTTCTGTTTTATAGGTCTATAGAAGGGGTTTACACTTAACTTATGAGTCATTACCTTAGAGCTGATGCTAGATATTTCTGTTGAATCCCAAGCGAAAGTGACCTTACTATTTGCTAAAAAGGCCTTTGCTTGGTCTTTTTCTTCCCCCTCAATAAAGTGGCATTAACCCTGAGGTATCTTTGTGGGTCAACTTCTGCTACTTGAAAATTCTCCAACTCCCCAATAGATTGTGTTATTTATTGGACCTCTTTTTTAGATATTTGCATTATACCCACTTTTCTGCTTCTATGTGTAGCATGACACTCCTTTTCTTCACAGGTTATGTTCTAACCTCCTCTTGAGGGGCCCCATAGAGCTCCAAAATTTCCCTATCTAGTAAGGAGATTATAATCCTTCTTTTTTTTTCTCACATTCACATCTGTATTTAAATCATATAGGAGGGGTCTTCCCAAAAAAACACTATAAGCCATTGGGACTTTTATAACTATAAAAATAGCCATCACTTTCACATTTTTTTAAGTTGTGTCTATCGTAAAAGGCATTTCCACTATCCCTAAGGCAAGTATCACTATTTGGTCCAATGTTCTGATAGGGTTCTCTAACTCTATTAAGTTGAACTCTCCAAGTCCATCTTTGTAAATGCTACGTTAGACAACAAATTGATAGAGCTCCCATCATCCATAAAGACCTTTTGCACTGTGAAATTATTAATGATGGCTGAGATTACCACTGGATCAACATAGGGCTTGAGTTGCCAGTCTCTTTCCTCTACCAACCTTTTTGTTCCATTGTAGAACACATATTTTGGATTCACCTTGATTCTTTCCAAAGCTTTATCTTGGTTATTACAAAGAGTTACTTTGAGCAAACCCCTTATCAAACAGGCTATGTCTCCTGCTAACCCATCATTTACTACTCCCTTTACTTTCTCTTTATTAGCTTGACTTCCTCTAACTCCATCTTTTTGAATGAAATCCTTCAGGTATCCATGCTTAATAAGCCTTCTAATCTTCTCTATTAAGGTTCAACACTTATTTATGTCATGTTTGTAGGTGGTGTGGAAATTACAATATTGGGCATTGCCTCTATTTTTTAAGTCCCCCTAAGAGGTTAGGATTTGATCATATGTCTTTATTTTGAAAAGAAGTGAAAACTACTTCTGAGGCTATTATAAAAGGGGTTAGCTTAGAAATGTCCAAGGTATTTTGAGTTTCCCCCTTGCTCTTTGAGGTTGTGCCTGTTGTTTTCGACTTTGGTTGTGCCTTTTTTTTCCCTTTGCTTGGCTATTTTTGTGATGTATTTCTCAATTAGGGATATGGTTAGTTCTAGGGTCTATGGGGCTTTTTCACTAAGAGCCTCGGAGTAGCCATTGTGGATAGTCCCATTCTACAGAGCTCTAAAGCCTTTGCTTGATTGAGCCCGGTCACTTTCAATGCTTCTATGTTGAAGCATGCCAAATAGTCCTCGAAGGACTCCCCTTCACTTTCTTTTACTTGCTTTAGTGCCTCAGTATTCATTTCTGATGGAATAATCTACCTAAAGTGCTTGAGAAAACTTCCAGCTAACTGTGCAAAATTGGTTATGCTCCCTTGCTCAAGCTTGTCATACCATCTTATAACTGCTCCCTCAAGGGATCCCCTAAAGGCTCTATATTTAACTTCATCACTAGTGGTTTGTAATTCCAATATATGTTTATAAACTATGCGTTATATATATATATTTGTAATCGTTATCCATTAATGGATATTGATATATATATATTTATTTAATGATTGATTT
>CAOJBK011674064.1:0-11851 GCA_948294925.1 Codiaeum variegatum
ATGAGCCATACTTAGTAGTTTCTATTATGAGATAATGGAACAACAAAATATCTCCAAACTTAAGTAATATTAATTTCATGGTTAAAACATAATCCTAACTCAAAATTATTTTAGCCTCTTAGACTAGGTCATTTAGCCAAAGATAAATATTCTAAGGTTGGAGAACATGGGATCCTAGATAGGAAGTGAGCCTACTCTGACTTATGAATCTTACATTGTAGGCAAAAGTGACTACACCACCCTTTGTTAGACAAAGTGGAAGAGCAAAATAAAATTTTGAATTCATACATAAAATGTATGTGATCTATTTAGAGAAATGAATTAAGGAAGGTATCTATGCTTCATCTTATTTACAGATGATCTTTTAAGATTAGAGTATGTTTATTTGATGAAGTATAGACATGAGTTGTTTGAAAAGTTCAAACGATTCATGAATGAAGTTGAAAAAAAAACATAAAAAGGTATTACAACAATCGATGACATTGAGGGAGTAAATAATTTAGAACGCAGTTTAGAAACTTCTTAAAGTTAAATGGCATAATATTATAAATAAATCTTTTTGGAATGCCATAGTCCAAATGGTATGTCTGAAAAGAATATCTTACCCTATGAGATAAGGTACATTTAAGACGAACCATACAACATTTGCAAATGTCTTTATTGAGATTAGAAATGGAGGTAGCTCCCTACACTCTTAATAGAATTTTATCCTAATTTATTTCTATTAAACTATATGAGATATGGTACAATTACAAGTCTTAGGTTTGTTAAGATTTAGGATATTTATCTCACATTAAAAAGCTAAGAAATAGGACAGTTGGATAAGAAACCTATTAAAGAAAGGTTTGTAGGATATCCTAAATGCAGTTTAGGATTCTATCATTATCTTCCATAGGAAAATAAGTATTGTTAGCTAAGATGTCTTTTTCTTGAGAAAGTTTTTCTTCAAGAAAAGGCAAAGAAAAGAAGATAATATAGGATGAGTTTTCATCCAAAGGGATCCAATAAAATGATCAAATAAAATTGATCAACCCCGTGAATAAATTTTCAATTGATAATGTATCCACTTAAAATCTTGAAAAGATAATAGAGTATCTCACCTTTTAGAGAGATACAGATTTCTTCATGTGAATGTACAAGAGTTATTCATTCATGAAGAAGTTGATCAAGATATTGATCTTACTAGAATTGAAGAAACTATATGAGATATAGATTCTTTAAAATGGTAAAAGCTATGAAATTTAAATGGATTCTGTGTATGCGAACAAAGTCTATAAACTTGTAAATCCATCTAAGGGGTGATACCCATAGGATAAAAGGAATTTCAAGTGAGAGATTGGAGCAAATGGAAACATGACATTGTTCGAAGCAAAGCTTATAGTAAAAACATTTTCTATAAGGAAAAGGCTTGCCATTAGGTAACCTACTTTCAAAGCTATGCTTAGATCCATCATAATTTTATTAGCAATTGTCGCACACTATGATTATAAGATTTGACATGAGATGTCAATATCACTTTTCTTGATGGAGACGTTAAGAAAACATTTTCTTGGAATCATTTAAAAGTTTAGAACTTAAAGACAGTTCCAAAGTGTGCAGGCTTAAGAGATCCATTCATGGCCTTTAGCAAACTTTGAGGAGCTAGATTTATTATTTT
The DNA here is from genome assembly GCA_948294925.1 of Codiaeum variegatum. Lineage (NCBI taxonomy): Eukaryota > Viridiplantae > Streptophyta > Magnoliopsida > Malpighiales > Euphorbiaceae > Codiaeum > Codiaeum variegatum. The sequence continues at coordinate 1,658 of CAOJBK011674064.1, forward strand.
TTATGAGGTAATCAAATAGTTTGATTTCATCAAGAATATAGATGAATTTAAATGTTCAAAAATGTTAGTGGGAGTTCACTTTACTATGAAATAGTGTTTGAGATAGCTCACTTCACCATGCAACAATGTTAGTGGTAGCTCACTTCACTATGCAACATGTTAGTGATGACTCACTTCACTATGCAACATGTTAGTGATGACTCACTTCACTATGCAACAGTGTTAGTGGGAGCTCACTTTACTATACAACAGTGTTATGGGAGTTCACTTTACTTGTACTAAGTGTTGATGACATTTATTAATTGATAAAATGATGGCATGCTTAATAAATGTGAAGACTATTTATCCCAAATTTTCTCCATAAAACTTAGGGAATCACATATATTCTTGAAATTCAAATCTATGTGATAGATTGAAAAGAATAATAGATTTCTCCCAAAGTTAACACTTGGAAGGGTGTTGAAGTGTTTAACGTGTCGGTTTCCAAAAAGGGATACATGTACTATTAGTGTAACTAACATATACATATCCATTCCGTGATGGGATCAATGGAATATCGTCAAAGTTGTCCTTTAGTACTTGAGAAAGCATTAAGGATTTAGTTTTGACTAAATGGAGAAAATAACTTGAGGATTGATGGATTCATAAAAGTGGATGATAAAAGGTTTATCTTTGGATTTGTATTTACCTATAATAGATGAGCAGTTTGTTGGAAGAGTTTCAAGCAATAAATTATTGTAGGCTCTATTATAGTGCTAATTATTTTGCTGCATGAGATGCTGCAAGGGAAAGATGTTTGGATTTAAAGTTCATAACAGAATTAAATATGGTTCCTTCCATTTCTTCATTGGTTTCTCTCTACTAGGATAGACATGGAGCCATTGATCAAGTAAAGGAACCTGGGCCTCACTGAAAATCCAAACACTAAAAAGGCAATATTATGTAATTAAACAAGGACATTGGGTCATACAAGGCAGAAAATAGTGTCAGTTGGTAACACAACAGATCCGTTTACTAAAGCTATGAGTCAACCAATAGTTAGACTTTCATCTTCTAAAGATGAGTCATAGATACTGAACTTTTTGGCTCTAGATTAGCTCTAGCGTAAGTGGGAGATTATTAGCAATGTATGCCCTAGGGCTAATACACATCATATGAATGTAAATAAAAACCCAACTAGCTAATAGTATATATGTTCTTTAAATGAAATGTTCCTTATATCGAACATATATATATTCCTTAAGTATTCTATAAGAGAATCTATTCTCAAAGAGTTTGAGAATATGAGTGACAAATTACCCTTTGTGAGGTAATTTAAAGGTTATTCATGGTTGGAAGATTATTGATAAGGACGTCATTAATTCGGAAGACCATCACCTCTGTTGTCATTCATGATAAGTATGCGATACTTATTGGTATGAAGATAGTGAGTCTCATGCTACAGACATGTGATATCATGACAACATGTAAACATACTCATTGGATGAGTAAGTTGAACAGTGATGTTAGATGATGGATACATGGATTTTTACCATTAGTCAATATCAAATCATCTAGATCATGATTGTGCATATAATCCTTAGACTTGAGGTGACATGTTATCTAGCATATTAGTGGCTATGGTTTGTTACTTCTTACATACCGATGCTAATCAAGTATTGGTATATGGCATATGATGGCCATAATCAGTGATATGTTGGGATAAATGATCTCTAAGAAAGGATTCATTAACTTGGGTAAAATAAGGAAGCAATCCTGTGACTCTAGTTATTCTTGATATACAAATCTCTAGCCAGAGTGGATAAGGTTCACTTGAAAGAGTTTTTAGTAGGAACTAGGTTTAACGAGAACTCAAACCAGATAGAGGTCTTATGATCTAGCATATAGGGTTTGACTATTCCATGACCCTAGCTAAGATCGGGAATCGGTAATGAAGGGATTCAAGTGCACGGTAATTATGATCTAGAGGTTCATGCAATGTCAAGGATATAATCACTGACATTCAATTCTAATTAGGTAGTCATGATATGAAATGCTAGGCATTATTCACGGCTTATGGGGCTAAGTGTGATAAAGGGTTTACACACTTGGAGAAAGAAAAGAGTTTTCTTTATCCCATTATTAATTAGAACATGAACCTAGTAAGTCACACACCATATAGCAATTCCCATGGCTTGAATTATATTAATAATTAATTAAAGAATTTAATTAATTGTTAATAATAATTGAATTAAACTTATAATTACATTTACAAAGACCCTAGTATATCTTGAAGTTTAATTCACAAAAGGATTAATTTCAATTAAGTCGTAATTTGTATGAGATACAAATGGACATGATTAATTGAAATGATTTTGGACAAACAAATAAAATAATTATGCATTTTAGATAATCCATTTTAGATATGGTTAATTGAGGTTTAAATGTGATTCCTACTAAGTATGATCATAATGTAGTTAATTAGCAGACTAGTCAACTAGTCAACAAACATGTTTCCCATTCTCCTCCTCATTTTGAGGAAAGATGTTGAAGGATTTGAGTATAAGACTAAGTATGTCTCCATCTTTTTCCTTAAGAGATGTGAATTGGCAACTATTCATCATCTTCAACCTAAAGGTTTTCTCTTAAGAGTTAGAGAGAGAAATGAAAAGGTTAGAGAGAGAAATTTCCTAAACTCCACAATATAAAGAGAGATGAGTTTGTTTTGAAGAAGAGTTCTTCAAGCACAAACTCTTCTTCTATTTGCCTTTGAGAAAATAGTTTGGAGGAGCTTCTAAGTCCAAAACCAATTCATAAGTCTCAAGTAGAGCAGCAAGAACCAAAATTTGGGCAACCAAAGAGATAAGGTTCAAGTTTCTTGAAGAGAAGAGGAGATCAAGTTTTTGAGAAAAACTAGGTGTGTCTCAAGATAGAGGCATCACATTTGGGGAGCTTAATGAAGAAGGGCGAGAGGTATTTGGTGCTTCTAACATTTCTTTGTTTAATTTGTGTTTTGCATATAAATTGGTAATTATATCATTGGTTGAAGTTATGGGTCCAAACCTAGGTTTAGACATTTATCAAAGAGTTTGATAAATGACTAAACCCTCTATGTTAAAAAGAGTTTTAACATAGAACTAATTTTTAAAGAGTTTGGAAATTTCTAAATCTTTTGTTAAAGGAGTTTTGACAAAATTCTTAAGTACTCAAATACTGGGTTAGGACAATGTTTCAAAGAGTTTGAAAAATTACCTAACCTACTTTTATTAAAAGAGTTTTAATAAAAACATAAGTTTTCAAAAGTTTTAAAAACTAAAATCTCAAAGCCTTTCTTGAGGTTCTCACGTTTCCTTGTTGCTTCTGCTCGCGTTTCCTTGTTGCTTCTGCTGCGTGACTTATAAACTTTCCTTCAAAATGTGGCTCAAGGATAGGGTGGTCTAGTAGCACAAGAGTATGAGATTCAATGAAAACAACAGGGAATTACGAGCCTCCACCTAGGGCATGGCGCAGACTTTAACAACCCTGCAGCCATGCAAGGCATGTATGGCGATTATGTGGAGTTGCATAAGTAGGTAGCAACCCTAAAGTGACAAGTCCAACACCTTTTCCTAGTGCATAGTGCATGGCCTGACAGGGTCGATGAGGATAATAATGATCAAACTCCGCATAGGGGACAAGAGGCAGCCTCAAAGGCAAGAAATCATGCAGAAGATGTGGCTGAGAATGTGTTGGGGAAAGCACCCCTAGGAACAAATTTAGCTCATATGGTGAAGGGGATACTAGCAAATATAGGGATCAAGAGTGCCATTATGGACTTGGATCTACCCAAAGAATCACCCATAGTAGATAAGATACTAGCGAAAGACTATCCCCCTGGATTTAAAAAACCCCAGAGACTAGACAATTACTATGGGAAGTCCTACGTTCGGGCGCATGTCATGAGTTCAGAATAAAAATTCACTTAGAAATGTACTAGGACCACGTATTATGTCGCCTCTTCCCAATAGCCCTAGCTGGAGTGGCCTCTGAATGGTATAATAAACTGCCCCCAAAGTCCATATCTTCCTTTAAGCAACTATCATATCTCTTCCAGACTAGGTTTATGCTATTAAGAGCAAAATCAAAGCAATCAACTAACCTCTTGATAGTGATACAAAGGCCTAAGGAGACCCTAAGGCAGTACCTAGAGCATTTGATTAAGAGATAGGGGAGGTGTCAAACTTCTAGTTCGATACTACTTATTTGGCTATCGTAAATAGGACCACCAACCAGCAGTTACAAAAGAAACCTTTTATAGTTCAACCTACCAATTAGACCTAAGTCATGGCATTGGCAGAGAGACAGATAATGACAGAGGATGGCCTTCAGAGCCTGGCAGCCAGGGTCCAAGCACTCTCATCCCCAATAGTTGAAAAAGAAAAAGAGAGGAGGGAAAAAGAAGGTAGTAGTGGTTCCAAGAGGCAAGAAAAAGGTTGGAAGTTTGATAGGAGCAACTCATACATACCCCTCTCCACTCCAAGGAGGGATGTGTTAGTATGGATGAAGAAGAGTGGAGAGGATGTCAAATGGCCCCCAAAGATGAGTGACTCTTCTATAATGAAAAGGGACCCAGTAGGTACTACGAGTTTCATTAGGATAAGGGGCATGACACAGAAGAATGAAAGCACCTGAACGATGAGATTGAGAGGCTTGTACAGAAGGGGGTGCCAGGAATTATGAGGCAAGTACGAGGGGGTCAACCACAAGACCCCCCGAGAAGGGATCCTCATCGAGTTGATAGGAGGGAAGATTGAAATAAATAGGAGGATCGCCCACTGCAAGGGGATCGACTAAGAGGAAGGTCGTGCGAGTTGAGGAAATATCAGAGAGTAAGGATCGCGATAGAGTAAATTAAGCAAGCAAATGAATTATGGCAGAAGGGACTCTCTTTTTATACGGAAGGGAATGGGAAAACGAAATGACCCCTTGGGAACGGGGATAATTGCCATGTGTCACGATAGGACCAAATGGTGGGAAATTTTTCGCTTCCCCAAAATTTGAAATAATGTGGAAATACAAGGCGATGGCATCTGGGAATTCAGATCCATAGGTAAACTTAGGAGAGTTAAACCTCGGTCTCTAACTAAAGACTTGTGGGGAGACATGTGATGACTCACCCCTATAAAGGATCCGCTCTAGGCGACCCTTGGGATCACCTATATTTACTAAAGAGCCGAAGGTTTTACACCTGGACATGTGGAATGAGCCCTTAAGTACAGATTTCATGAGGAGACACGATGTGGCCTTAGTGAAAAGTCAGGGATTACCTTGAACTAGGGAGGTCGTCCTGGAATCTAAGAGTCATCCTAAGTGGATAAACTCTACTAGAGTCTTAACTCCGAACGGCACGCTAAGGGATTAGTGTATGACAGAGTCCTATTATCTCTACAAAACTATAGGGATAAGGTTGGATAGGAGTTGGATATATATACCCAATGCCTTCATTGGGAGAAAGGTTAATCATTATATTCTCTCTCTATTCCTTTCTATTTAGTTTTTTATCAGCCTACTGACATAGGCATCAGAGTGGTTGCCCTTAGGGGTCACTCTGTGTCTTTTTATATGTTTTCAAAACCTTACTAGGAGCATAGAATGTAAGCCACAAGTCATCTAAAGGGGTCATCTTGAACCTTGAGATATCATTGGTGTAGTGAGCATAGATATGTCTTTGGTTTTCAATTCTAAATTAGAATGATATGTCTAACCCAACTAAGAATTTTGATTTGAATCATGGACTGGAGTTATTCCTAGAGGAACCTGAACTGAACATGGAAGAACCCCTCTCCCAGTATGACTTATGACCAAGGTCGTCCTGTTGGGTAATAACACTCCCCCAATCCCAGGCATCATACCAGTGGCTAATGCAAGAGGACCACAAAATGTGGCTCAGGGACAGGGTGGTCCAGTAGCACAAGGGTGTGGGATTCAACAAGCACAACAGGAAATTGTGAGCCTCCACCTAGGGCACATCCCAGAATTTAACAACCTTGTTTCCATGCAAGGCATGTATGGTGATTATGAGGAGTTGCAGAAGCAGGTAGCAACCCTGAAGCAACACCTTTCCCAGGTGTATAGTGCAGGGCTTGACAGGGACGATAAGGGTAATAATGATCAAGCCCCACCTAGAGGGCAAGAGGAAGCCTCAAAGGTAAGAAATCATGAAGAAAATGTGGCAGAGAATGTGATGGGGAAAGTAACCCCAGGGATAGATTTAGTTCATATGGTGAAGGGGATACTAGCGAATATGGGGATCAAGGGTTCCATTATGGACCTGGATCTATCCAAAGAATCACCCCCGGTAGATGAGATATTGGTGAAAGACTATCCCTCTGGATTCGAAAAACCTTAGAGGCTAGACAATTACTATGGAAAGTCCTGCCCTCGGGCGCATGTCAATAAGTTCAGAATAAAAAGTCACTAGCAAATGTACCAAGACTAGGTCCTGTGTCACCTCTTCCTGTGACCTCTGAATGCTATAATAAACTGCCCCCAAAGTCCATATCTTCCTTTAAGCAACTATCGGATCTCTTCCAACCTAGGTTTATGCCATTAAAGGCAAAACTGAAGCAATCAATTAATCTCTTGATAGTGAGACAAAGGCTTAAGAAGACCCTAAGGTAGTACCTGAAGCGGTTTAATCAAGAGGTAAGGGAGGTATCAGACTTCCAGTTCGACAATGCTTATTTGGCTATCTTAAATGGAACCACCAACCAGCAATTGCAAAAGAAACTTTTTGAAGTTCAGCTTACCAACTGCACCCAAGTCATGGCTTTGGCAGAGAGCCAGATAAGGATAGAGGATGGCCTTCAGAGCCTGGAAGCCAGGGTCCAAGCACTCTCATCCTCAGCAGTTGACAAGGCAGAAGAGATGAGGGAAGAAGGAGGTAGTAGTGGTTCCAAGAGGTAAGAAAAATACCAAAGGTTTGATAGGAGCAGCTCATACACACCCCTCTCCACTCCAAGGAGGGATGTGTTAGTATGGATGATGAGAGGATGTCAAATGGCCCCCAGAGATGAGTGACTCTTCTAGAATGAAAAGGGGCCTAAGCAGGTACTGCGAGTTTCATTAGGATAAGGGGCAGGACATATAAGAATGCAAGAACCTGAAGGACGAGATTGAGAGGCTTGTACAGAAGGGAGTGACAGGAATTATGAGGCATGTTCGAGGAAGGTCGTGCGAGCTGAGGAAAGATTTGAGAGTAAGGGTCACGATGGAGTAAATTGAGTGAGCAAATGAATTATGGCAGAAGGGACTCTCTTTTTATAGTGAAGGAAATGGGAATACAAAATGACCCCTTGGGAATGGGGACGATTACCACGTGTCACAATAGGATCAAGTGGCGGGAAATTTCCCGCCTCCCCAAAATTTGAAATAAAGTGAAAATACAAGGCGATGGAGTCTGGGAATTCAAATCCATAGATAGACTTGGGAGAGTTGAACCTTAGTCTTTGACTAAATATTTGGGGGGAGACATGTGATGATCACCCCTATAAAGGGTCCACCCCAGGCGACCCTCGTGGTCACCCATATTTACTAAAGAGGCGAATGTTTTACACCTGGGCATGTGGATTGAGCCCTTAAGTACAAATTTCATGAGGAGATACGATGTGGCCTTGGTGAAAAGTCAAGGATCGCCCTGAACTAGGGAGGTCATCCTAAGAGGATAAACTCTACTAGAGTCCTAACTCCAAATGACATGCTAAGTGTAAGATAGAGTCTTATTCTGATATTTTAGGGGCAAAAGGTTATCTCTACAAAACTATAGGGATAAGGTTAGATAGGAGTTGGCTATATATACACAATGTCTCCATTAGGAGAAAGGTTAATCACTCTGTTCTCTCTCTATTCCTTTCTATTCAGTTCTTTATCAGCCTACTGACTTAGCTGTCGGAGTGACTGCTCTTAGGAATCACTCTGTATCTTTTTGTATATTTTCAGGACCTTACTAGGAGCATCGGACATGAACCACGGTCTTCAACCTTGAGACAACAAGATTGATGAAAAATATGATTTTTATGTAATTATATAGATATATTTGCTCTTTTTTTTTTATTTTTTAATAAACTTAAAATTAAAATATTATACAAGGGTTTTTTAGAATATTTTATAAATTTAACAGGAAAAATATATAAATTGAAGAAAAAATGTAATAATAAAACTAATTTTGGAAACTAATTGATAATTTAACTTCAAACATAAATTAATTAGATGAAAATTAAAAAAATAAATAATAATTTCCTTTCCATAAATAATACTAGCCTTCTTATTGCACGCATTGCGTGCATGATCAATCGATTATCTAAAACAACTATAATACCATTTTGTTTAAAAATAAAAATAAAACAATCAAAAGAAGTTCATTAGACTAAAATAAATTTGATGGCCATTTAATAATAATAAAAAATAAACAAATCAAAATTGATTGATGCTCTAAAAATATTAAATATTTTTCAATCTAATCCTTTTTGAATGATTTAGGTGATAAATAAAAATTAATTAAACATACTATAATAGTAGAATAACTAATGGAATTTAACATTGATTGTTAAATTCGTATTTGACAAAAAAAAATGTTAAATTCATGAAATTAATTGTATAGCTAATGAAATTTTAAATAATTAGATTACTAATAAAATTTTAAATAATACAAAAAAAAAAAGTGTGAATTTTTTCAAGCACTTTTAAGGGGAAAAAATAAAAATACATATTATTCTTTCTATTTTTTTTGAAGAAAAAACTCTAGCCGCCTCTCTTTATTTTGAAGGGGCTACTATTAAGATTTAATCTTGATAATAAATCCCAATATTTTTAATTTTATCATATCTTTTAGTTGTTTAAGATTTCATTTTTCAATAAAATTGTTTTTTTTTGTTGGTTCTCTCTTTTTGTGAGAGTTTGTTTTTTTCCTCAATCTTTTTTTATCAACATATGGTTTATAGTGTCAGATTCAGTCGTTCATAAAAAAGTAACAGATTTAGCAAGATCTTCCAAAAGAAAGTTGTCATTTGGAATAAAACAACATGAAAGTCATTTCTCAGCATCAAATTTCATTCGCTGGTTAGCTTTCTCAAATAATTGATTTATGATATTTTAAATTTATATTTTGTTAAATTTGATCTTGATTGTAGATGTCATATCACTATATATTAATAAAATTTTATTTTCTTTTAAAACAAAAGGGACAAAAAAAAAACAATTCAAGACTTTCCTTTTATAAATATTAATAAATATTATAAATTTTATTTAAATCTTTTTAAATACATCAAATGCAACACGCAAAATTTGATGAAAAAAATTATTGAAAAGAGCTATGTGCACCTCAAAAAGTTAAAATAAAATTTTTTTATTATTACCTTTTAATTGTTATCTTTTAAATAATTTTTACCTTCATAAAATAATTTAACTTATTTTATATTAGAATATTAGTTGACATTATAAATAGTATAGATTAATATAATACTTTAAAGGGATTTTTTTTTTTTGAGGAAAAGGAAATTTTTAATGATACAGTTAATAAAAATAGTAAAATAGGACTAAAACAAAGGGATATTTTTATAATTGGTAAATATTATTAGTGAAAATTTTGAGGTATTTGTATTTCAAATGAAACAAAATCCAAACAAAACACTGAAAATTTGTAAAATTCAACCGAAAATCAACGTCATTCACTAAAAACATTTAACACCGTATCAAGCTTTTTAAAATTTACCCTCCCACCATCATCCTTGATCACTAACAAGTTTCAATTTAATATGTTCCGGCATTCATCATTATATGATAACCAGCAACATTTAATCAATTTCTCAATCTCTAGTACTACTGTAAGAAAATGCATACAAATAGTCAAAAAGTTCAAAAAGGGAAAGAGGTAAAATGCAGGGGGTAAGGTTCAGCTAGTACTAAGGACAAACAAATGCTCTTTATCTAGTACACATCACTGAGCATTCAGGAAAACTTGAGAACAGGAATGTGATCTTTCTGATTTAACTCTACCATAAATAGTAAACAATAGCTTCAAGAATTTTACACACAACACGAGCGGTCATTGTTGATTTGCTTCTCCCGCAGCTGCCAGTGGCTGGAGAGCTTTGAGAGGATTCGTGATAACACCATCAATAAGCCCATAGTCTGCAGCTTCTTTGGCGCTCAGGAAGTAATCCCGATCTGTGTCCTGGT